>CAJQUW010011846.1:0-129700 GCA_907163375.1 Prostheceraeus crozeri | reverse complement strand
TCGAAGTCACATGCTCAGGAATGTGCAAAACATGGTCGTATAACCGATGAGATAGTCGAAAATTGTTCACGAACACTTCAGTCCTTAGATCCTCCAAAACACGGCACGAACAACGCAGCGATGGGGAATCCAGGGAATCAAAAGCTGCTGAGATACAAGCAAATAAAATGCTTGTCTCTGAATGCAGAGCAAAACAATCTCCCAGCAGGGTGATGGTGCAAAGTCTCTCTTTCAAGTCAGCGATGGTTTGAAATGTTTCACTTTCGAACATGATGTCCATTGCGTTGACAGAGGACTCGTTCGCTATATTCCGTCGAAATTCCGATGTTGCATTAGGACGGCGCGGAGTCGGTTTTGGCACACTCAAGTAGCTAGGGCAGTTATGAAGAATATGTGGCACAGCTAAAGACTTCAATTTTTTGGGTTTTAACTTGTTCGATTTTTTGTTCAACCTCGCGGTATTCGAGTCTGAGCTGTTGACAAGGAAGTCATCATCGGAGAAATGAAGATGACACACTCGTGAATATGTCGTTGGAGAAAAGGGAATACGTCGTCCGTCACAAATGTCACCTCTCTTAATGGCCGTGATCCATTTCTGTCTCATAATAGCGTCCAAAGGAAAAACAAAAAAAGAAATACCTGTAGATTCCGACGTTGCGAGATTCGCGTTCGACGAACGTGATCTTCATCCATGCGGAGCATACCCGGAACGGCAATTTGGAACACAGCACTTGAATCCCATCGCACATATTTAGACACTGGCCAAGTCGACGCCAAATCAAAGAATGACAACAATTCTCAAGACATGATAGTGCAAAATCAATAGTCAAGTTCACGTCAGTACGATGAGGTTGCCAATGATATTCGCCATTGTGATTGGTTTAGGCAGACCCGAGCACCACGGGGATGCAGTAGCGCTAGACTGAGTGAGGACGCGTACCGTCAATCTGTCATACATTGCACACAACTTTCATACAGCTCACAATGCGCATGGCTCTCTCGAAGTCGTCTCGCATGTAGCCACCGCGCTGTTAATCGTGGGCCTTACTATATCGTGGAATTGTGAACAAAAATCGACCTTACATGTCCCGATGCTCTAGAAATCCCTGTCTGTTATCTCAGAAGATTAGTTTGCTATCTTGGAAGATTAGTCTGTTATCTGAGAGGATTAGTTTGCTATCTTGGTAGATTGGTCTGTTGATTGCCTTGTATCATGGAAAATATCAATGTTTCGTCTACAACAGCAACATGAAGAATTTCAAAAATGACTCAGCAAAGCAAGCATGCCTTTATGCATGTACCGTAAATTTAGAAATCCTTCTTGCTGCTCTTGTAGACGAAACATTATTGATATCTTCCATAATACAAAACAATCAATTGGCCAAATGTATACATACAGAGATAAAACTGTGAATGCACCAGTTATGCATTATTTTGGTTTAAAGCATCTGCTTGGCTATAAAATCAAAAGGAATGACAAGTAACACATAGATGCATGTATTGAAAACATGTATTTGACAGGTATGTCAGAATATGTGATTAATCAAGATCGTCTCTCTGGTTTTTCTTTTCTCCTCAGATCCAAGCCTCGTTGATTTACGACTGACTTTGCCTCTTCCCAGGTGGTTCCATTGCGAAATCTTGAAGTTATGGCCTCTGAAAAAGATAATCAGGAAATAATTTATAGGTGAAAAAATGTTGTACCATGCGTATAGGATAGATGAACAGTGTGAGATTTATAACGAATCGCATCAAAGGAGAGTGACTTTGCTTTGATTGTGAAGAAAATTTTTATTCTTAAATGGTTGAACTAAGTGCTCTTTAACAAACGCAGGAAAGATGATGTAAGTATTGATCGGTTTCATCCCAGGTTATAATGTTGGTTGTACTAATGCCCTTCTGACCATTCGTCTCACTTCCCTTCAACACATCGCTAGCAGCCCCTCAAACTTTTGTCGACTCCTTGCCATTGATTTCAATAAGGCTTTCGATTCACTCAGTCACCTCACCTTGCTCCAAAGTCTTGGAACCCATTGGATACTCATCGCCTGTCCTCCTTTTTCAACGTCCGTCAACATATCAGCAAAGTTAGACATCAAAGGCAACTGACAGCTCCTCTGCGGAAACCATCTTATTACACCAACTCCTTTGACAGATTTTCACAGTTTACATGACTTTGCAGTCACAACCATGTACCGCTCTATGTATTTTGGTTTCAATAAAGCATTATTAATATTATTATTGATTGTATCTTCATTTCAGATTTGCCAAAGCTACAGTGGTACAAATTTTTTCTTCTATACGCATGTGTGGGATTGTTTTTGATGGAATGGAAAACACTGAATCGGAGACAATTTGATCTAACATTAGGAGCAGTGCTGTAGTCCTACATTTATCAGTGGGATAACTAACGCTGCCTGGAATTTCTTAAAGCACCGTTAACGAATAAAGCTTCACTATTTCTTTCTGTGTAAGCAGCGGGGGTAACGCTGTATAAAATCTAAAAGCAGTGGCATAACGGCGTTATCCCGCGTTACCCTACGACTACAGCACTGATTGAGAGGCAATGAGAAGACCTTAATTTATTATTGTATCTATATTGTGATATCAAGCACTATGCATGCATATAAGTGAGATATCTCTCAGTAATTAATTTAAGTCTTATTATGGTCTCATAGTACATATGTCGGATGATAATATGAATCATGTTCTAATCAAATCTTGAGCATGGCCACACCAAAATCGATCTATGATATATAATTGTTTCTACAATCTTGGGTGATACTCAGAGTTAGAATTGATTCTTTCGACGAATGTTCACTTCATTCAACCAGTGAGTATACATGTATGTGAAATAAAACATACATTAACCTTGATGATTACATCGTGGAAAGGATATTTTGACAGCTGTCTTTTCACTGAAGCAAATTTCCTCTTATTAGATAAAATACGCGCAGGTTTTACGAGGATTCAGTCAGTATTCGGCTATCTTCCCTTTGACCTGAGGATGCATATACGAATTTCGGTGAAATGTCCACATTCGACAGGAAATCTCAAAATCCTCTGACGAGATTATATTCTTCGCCTCCACGATACAGAGACAAGCGACATGTTCATTATCACCGTTCTCTGATTTCTACTGCGTAAACATTGATGCACAGTGTCTCATCGATTGACAAGAGATCTTGTGCTCTAAATGGAATAAATGGTCCTAATGACTTTTTATCGAAATCTGTGTTTTTATGAATTGCACCTTACTGTATATACCATGATCGGCATCTTTCAGAGAGACGATCCCGATTGTTCCTCAAATAATAGATATGGGACATACAAATACGAATTATCACACAATAGAAACACGAGAACAAACACATGGGAAATTCCACATGGATGGCACGTTACCGCGTTTAGAAAGATAAATCCCTTACTTTTCATAATTTTCAGTCTGTTATCGTCCTCAAATGGCTGCCTCCCATCATGGCTTTTTCTTTAAGGAGATATTATCTTGGTCTTTAGCTCATCATCCCTGAACATTTCCTCCGCAATTCGGAGGGCGAATATGCTGGGCCTACTCGCCCTGATGGACATCAAATCCTTTCCATTAAAAAAAAGATGAAATATGTTGCATGTGATGCACTTTCAAGTTTTAAATGATGAGTGAAGTCTGCAGTTATGAACAAAGAGGCTAGTTTCATTCAGTACGGCCCTTTAACATACAATACAGGCTCCGCTGAAGAACTTGATGTCTCGTCTTAAACTTGAACCAAGTCTCTTGATGCTTCCTTTCGGTTCTGTAAGATAAAATCAATTGTCCGTGATTAAATTAAGTCAACCATCGAGAGAAAGTAATGTATTTAATTATTTCTATCGTACGTAAAAAAAGGCCTATATAAAAAACTGGTGTTTTGAGAAATTACATGCACATGTGTATACTGTAACTTACTGTGACTAAATTACACTGTAGTTATACAGCTCATACTAACTACTTACTCTCTTATTTTCTTTCTCCATGAAGCCATCCGCTTATTCATGTCCTCCAAAAAGATCTTCATTTCCCTTATTTCAAGAAGAATTTGATTGTTAGTAGCCTACATAGTGCCTGCAAAATACGCCAGCAGGAGTGTGCATTTAACATTTATCAAGTTTCAATAACATCACAATATCAAGAAACAATTAATTGCAACGCATCACTTGTACAAATAATTGAAAATTAATGTATTCATAGTCTCAAACAGACATGGAATTGTAATATGTTTCTAGTTACTCTATCGCAAACAAATAAACCTAGATTTTCCACAGTTCAAGAATATGCCGTCATACAAGATTCTCAACTTTTATTTTTAAAGAGTAGGCATCAGGAGCAGATTTAATTTCGCTGAAAATGAATTGATGTCCCTTCACCATACTCTAATTATCTTTTTCCTTCTGTTTATCTTATTTCTTTTGACTAAGACATACCTCTGTATCAGGATTTCTTAGTGGCTCCTCATCTGTTCCAAGAGACTGTGCATCTATTTCTGGTTCGGATAGTTGTTCCCCTGAGGAATCGAGGAAGCCGAAGCTCCTAATAGTGTCGTCGTTGTCATCTAGCTTGCCCTCCAATGTTCCTATCTTCTTTTCCATTTCCCCTGTAAAAAGTGCAGAAAGGGGACTGAACATTTGTATTTTAGAATTTTGAAAACTTAATGTAAATGTTACTTGTAACCTAATTAATGCTTTAATTCTAGCATGAGGTTCTAAAGGAACCTATCGTAAATTCCAAGTTCGGCCCCTTTCATTACATTTTAATAACCCAATTACCTCTACCTGCATGCATATAATACAAACCATGTTGATATTTGCAGAAAACCAAGAGATACAATGATATTATGCGCATTAAAATATGTTTATGTATTTCTATTCATGAACATGCTATGGGTAAATCCAATTTATTCCACAACATTTCTGTCTTTTCAACTTTGGGTCTCAGATTTCCGTGAAAATTTGCATATACTCATTTTTTTACGCTGAACACAAAAATCGTAGCGGCGACCACACCAAATAAAAACTTTCCATAGAAATCTAGCACTTTTAAAAAACCATTTTTTCTACATCTCGGTCAGAGGACAAATTGATCTCGGTCAGATAGATGTCTAATAGGAAACTCTTCGGCTTCTCCATTTGGGTTGCTGATGAAACTGGGAACTTAGGATGAATGCTTGCATGCGCAAAGCGAAGTGACCAAAATGTAATGTATTGCATATAATGTCCGTTGACCGTGACCCACCTTGTCCTCTGACCGAGATTTTTAAGGTCTCGGTCAGAGGACAAATTGATGTCGAACAGGAAACTCTTCGGTTTGTGCATTTGGGTTCATGAGACTGCGGGAACTTTGGTACGAATACGTGAACGCGTAAAACGAAGTGATCTAAATGTAATTGCATACATTATCATGTCTTTAGACCGAGACCGTACTCTGACCGAGATCTTCATTTCAACGTTGTCCTCTGACCGAGATTTTTTAGGGTCTCGGTCAGAGGACATTTTCGTGGTTTTTGGAGATTTTGAGAGGGTTAATTGATATAAATGAAAAATTTCTTTTGCATAGATGTTAAGAGCATGGATCCCTCCTATGCTGTGAAATTTCATCGATTCCTGACAAAATTTCTGGTTTCAGCATCCATATGAAATTTTTGGGAATATTCAAATTCTCTGGTCGAAAAAACGGATAAAAATATTTTTAAATCAATATTGCACACTTGTAACGGCATCAAACTGAATTTTCTTTACGGATTTGCACACTAGAGGATTCGTTTGGTGCAAAACGTTTAACGGAAGAATCAATATTCTTCGAGAAAAGGTACCTCGGTCAGAGGACAGAAAACGTCTCGGTCAGAGGACATTTTTTTCATTGGACAATGGAAACCCAGTGAAAATTCAATGATTAATATTGATTATAATATTTAAAATTAGACTGTCTTAAAGAGCTGATCTTCTTCTTTCAGATGATATAAATATTAGTGGGTGTATTTGAATGTATCTAATCGAAAATCCGTGTTGAAGTGAGAGTACTGCAACTTTGGACATGCTTTTTTGGTCTTTTTTCGGCAAAAAAACGGCAACTTGTGAAGAAGGTCTTGGCTTTGTGACTTTTTAAAAACCATGCCATAATAGATGAGATCTTTACGGTTCGATTGAAAAAAAAACTATTGAAATCGGTTCAGAAATATGGATTTTACAAATCAAAGACACATTTTCGTCAAATATTGTGGATTAAATTGGATTTACCCCTAGATGCTAACTTTTTTCGCTTGACTATCGCATTTTCTCGAATAGAACTCGCCATCACATAGAACCTTCACCTAAATTTTCATTTAAGTGTTTTTGAGAGTTTTCTAGGAGTTAATTGCATGTATCGAAGGTTCTCAGCATAGCCTATGTCACAAGCTCAAATATGAAAATGATAGGATGCCCTCATCTTTGAAAAGTATTTGTAAATATAAATTTGATGGAATATGCACGGAAAGAAATGCTATCAATTTTCCTATACAATGTTACAGAACTTGCCTATAGGTCAAAAAAATTTTGACTTTTCCGGTGCCACAATACATTACCGAAATATATCAGAAAAGTCAGTAAGAACAAAATATTCTCAAAAATGTTAGAAATATGCTCACTGGGTAAAATACTCGAAAGGATATCAAATTGTCCACCATTTGTTTACAAATTTCATCATAATTGCCTGATACCCCCAATCGATCCAACTGCATATATTGCGATATACTGTACTTTTTACTGTTCTAAACCGATCTTCATGTACTCTACAAATGCATAAATTAGTTCAGACCCTGCATTTGGGGTTCATGGATACATGACTCATACTTTTATTACGATATATTCTTCCGACGTTTGTGTGAAATGTGGATTGACATCGGACTTCTCTCAGCGGGACTAGGTTTCTACACTGCTCTAGTACCGTTCACCTCTACAGTCGCTGGTACAATATATCTAATGTACTTCTCTTGAATATAATATGCACATATGTTAACGCTTTTTGTACATGAATCTTGTACTGTGATTGTATTGGTGAAAATATATTCCTATATTAGTGTAAGGGATGCGACCTGGTCATTATCACTTCACGAGTTGTCACGAAATGTTGACTTCAAGTGAGGTCATATGAGGTCAGGAGAAGTCGGATCAAACTTCTGCCATCGCTACACCTCAAGTTATCGTTCCTAATTCAAAAAGACATTTGTCCGAATTGCATAAATTTTGGTAGGCCTATATGGATAGCAAATGTCCTCACGCGCACTTTAAGTTTTGTGATGATTGATTCATTTTTACAGATTTCAAACAAATTTGAAATCGCTAGGGGGAGATAACCCGCAAGCACCAAATTTTCATTGTCGATCTGTTCATATCTTGTCACCAGCCATATATGGGCCTCACAAGAATAATGTCATTTTTCAACCGTTTCCCATCAAAGATGCGTTCGAAAATTAGGTGGACCCCGTAAATTAAAGGCTAAAGTAAGATAAAGTTGAAGTTATCAATTATTGGAAGATTGATAACCTTAACTTTATCTTACTTTAGCCTTTAACCCTTTCAGCACGAAATCATTAAGATACCTGTCCTAGTGACACGCACAGTGTGTCATGCAATAATTATTCAACGTAACAAAATTTGAAAATTAATCATTGTTCGATGTTACGATGACACACGATGCGTGTCGTTACTATCATTGTCCACTGTTACGGTGACACGCCAGAGGTGTCAAATAGGTATATTTTCTATATTTTATTTGTCCATTTTATGTGATTTCGAGGTGTTATTGCAACAGATAATAGCATTAGATCTTGTCATGATGCACATGTTTTCTCCGGAAGAAAAGACGGAGAAAACTGCTACAAGATGCAGAATAGGTGTATCTCAAAATCTTGGGTGTTTTAGAGTTGACTTGACTAATAAGTACAGTACTAGATAACACCGTAAGTTTTCCTTAATTTCTCATTTCACACAGTAATAATTTTCATTACGACCACAGTAAATAATTCTACACATTTTTGCTAATCTTTTTAAAACAACACAATCTATTGCGAGCTTGTATTATACACATTATGGGAACCAAAACATATAAGACATATAGGCTTATATGCTTGGTTCCAATTTCCCAATCGAGTTGCCATGAAAGCTTTTTGAATAAGACTGAATAAGATATACCTCTTATGTTTTCCTAGAAATTGTGCAATTAAAAAAGAACCGATTACCAATACCTAATACCGATCATAATAAATTTATAAATATTTTCGAGCGTATAATTTTTTTTGTTTATTGCAATGTATTTGCACATCTTTTATTTACAGTCCACTCAATATTAATCACTCATTTTTCATTTCAATTTTATATTTACTCTTTTAATGTTACTTTACTTTTAATTACTTCTGCTTTTGCACCTCGAATGTAACGGAAAATCAAAAGCCATTTACTGCTATTACTACAAAATATATTCAACGCAATAAACCCATAATACGTTTCGAAAAGTTTCAGGTTTACTCATGAAATTTTGAAAAACAAGGAGCAGCACATAGACCAGGTTGTCCCGGGCAATCAGCACATCGGAGACAGTTCTTTCCGCTTTCCGGCTTGGTAGCAAACACGGCATCTCTTGTGAGGTCGAGGTTCTCCTTCCCTTGCTGGTATGCGTTCAAGTTTATGTTGTGGATTCCGTTCCTCCTAGCATCGATTGTTTGTTGATCGTGGTACCAGGCGAGGTCTTCCGACAGGATTCGTCCAATACCTGTTTGTAAGACCAAACGATTGACAGATTCATGCAGTAATCTAGGTATTACCACATTCTTCCTGTAGAGAATCCATTAAATGAATGTAATGTATGATATGAATTAAGTGCAACCAGTACTTTACAAACCATGTATAAATTTTCCGATTGATATCGTACTGATGAAGTGCGGCATCCAACCGGTCGACACCGCCCATATGGGCATTGTAATTCAATACAGATCGTGTCTTCTTCTCCGTTTCGTGGTGTCCACCTTTGACTATGCGGCTGACCTCAACATCTTCAGCAGCAGCCAAACGTATCCATCAAGTAAACCGTCTTCTTTCCAGACGACTTTGATCCACAAGTTTTACGCAAAGAACTTCGCCGTTGCGGGAATAAGCTTGAGACTTAAGAGGCAGATTTAAGTGCTTTAAATCGCTCGGAACGCCCCGTTCGCTTTTACAGTTCCAGTCATAAATGTACCATTGCGAAACAGATATCGGCGAATCTACAGGAAGTATAAAAGTTATCGAGATAAACGTGGTAACCTTGATTAAACAGGTCGTGTGATAATTGTATCACAATTCGTTCCGTAACTGATAATGTTTCAGCACCACAATGAGACAATCCGACTGCCCGATTTTCAGTACTCAGACCATGAAGCATCATCTTCCAACGTAACCCGACTCGGATCTGCAATACATACGACTTTATTCCATACCTCCTACGCTTGCTTGGATATATTGTCGTATTCTTAAACGTCCTTTGAACAGCATGAGTGTCTCATCTATAGAAATCTGACGTTTGGTAGGTATGTATTTTGGCATATATATTAACTTTTTCCAGAAATGGTCGTACTTTTGCTAAATAATCATTTTCCAAATTTTCTGGGTCTGCAAAGCGAATATAGTTCAAAATTAACTGAAATCTGTCACGGATAGAGATTCAGTGACGAGAATATCTCTTGACGAAACACCAAATCGCCACTCCAGTATGATGCAAGCGTAGGCTTCTTGTTCAAAGCCATTAAAAATTGCAATCCAATAAACTTTCTGATTTCATTGACTGTAACTTGTCTGCTGTTTTGTAATTTCTGGCTTTCAGGATTATCAACTAATTCTTGCCAAAGTCTGTTGTTTGTGTAGTCGCATATATCTTGCATTAAGTCGTCAGTGAAAAAGTGATTTAAGAAAAACATATCATCTTCTAATTCAATTGTAATCTCTAAGCGTGGATGTAGTCCTGTAGTTCCAGTAA
Source organism: Prostheceraeus crozeri (assembly GCA_907163375.1). Taxonomy (NCBI): domain Eukaryota; kingdom Metazoa; phylum Platyhelminthes; order Polycladida; family Euryleptidae; genus Prostheceraeus; species Prostheceraeus crozeri. The sequence goes on along the minus strand of CAJQUW010011846.1, from coordinate 119,682 downwards.
ATTCTGGTCCACGTCTGACGGAATCAGTACCACTTTGGACAGTTCGCCATTCACCAGTGCTGCCACCTGCATCTTCGTCAGAGCTGCTACTTGAGTCGTTATCTCGCAAGTCATTATCTTGTATTTCATCTTCAATCTCACTGCCTGAACTGCCATCTTTCGTTTGTATCAAATCCCATCAAATTCAACGCATCTGTCATGGCAGAACGCCGGGGATACCGCCGACCACTTTGCGTGCTCATTATGATATGAATGCGCAATTCGAACAGCAACAACTATCAACAAATTCTGTCGGTGTGAATGATATTCAAAGATCTGTTCAATAAACGAAATCTTACGTAATAATTCGGTGAACCTTTCCTTTGAGAGTGATCATAATTCAGAAACATTCACCGATGGTTTTATGACAGGCTCTGCGTGTCACGGTATAATCGTACTATTGCATTGATTCTAATTCCGTTAATTTGTTAATAGATACATGACACGTACAGCGTGTCGTCCGTACTGAAAGGGTTAATTTACGGGGTCCACCTAATTTTCGAACGCATCTATGATGGGAAACGGTTGAAAAATGACAATTATTCTTTCTTCGAGTCATCAACTTCAAGGGGACGACGTGGCTCTATTTTTGTATGAAGCAAAGTATGCCATTCTACCTATCGCAGTCAGAGTCATAAAATCTAAGTAGCATTTGATTTACAATTCCGTTGTAGTTGATACTTTAAGACAGCTCTTAATTTATGGATCTGTCATAGGGCCTAGATTGGACGCGTAAATTATGACACAGTGAAATGTTCTTACCTTTGATCTGGAATTGGATCATTCAGTTTACCACGGTAGATGAAATTCAGCTTTGACTCCACATTTCTATTGCAAGGAATCATGAGTGGCAATTTCATTAGTTCCTCGCGTCCTTAAATTCCTTCAGCGACGATGAGAAATTTGAAGAAACTCAGGACAACATCAACCAAAGTCCGTATCAATGTTCCTGAGAAAGCAGTAAACATCGAATAGCATGAATTGATTTCTGTACAGTAATTGAAACAATCCGCAATGTAGGCCAAGTCACATTCATAGTTTCAGTCTCTGGGGGACGGTTATGAAAACGGCATATAACACAAATTAATAAGCGTTTAATTGATTGTAATGATGTCGACTTGGACAGTTCGAATGATGTTACTGAGTTTCCCACTGTTCGGGCTAGGCCTAGAAGAGTTTCAACAAATGATTCTGCTGTTTCTACTGGACTTGCAAGTTCGTCAATGCCTTCACCTTTGTCGTCCTCTGGTTGGCGCTCAGCTCGCGCTACCATGCAAGGGCGTGCCTCCCGATCGTTTCTTTTAAGGGGGAGATGAACTGTTGTGTTTTCAATGTCTTACTCTGTGCGATTTGCCTTTCTTTTACTGCACTGAATTTAATCAATCTGATGCTGTACACAATTCAATACAACATGTCGTCTTGCTACTAGCGCATGGTTTTTAATCGAAGCACGTTATTTCACTGTTAAGTTATTTACATTACAACTTACAGGCAGCAGGCCTGCATGTCATTGTTTGACAGCAGTTTGTCAACGTGGGAATGAAGCTATAGGTGCGTGAGAAGTGCAACACGGCAGTCGACGGAATATATGCTGCCCATTAGATGGAATAACTGGCGGAATAGAGCGCAAAATTCGCGCAAGCGAACTAATTAAAAGTGCTAATGAATTCTTTGCAATCAACGCTTCGCAAGATGCGTTCCCACAAGGCGAATTAATTCTTATAAACGATGATTCATCTCCTCTACAACAACGAAATGTAGCATGAAGTACGTATGGGACCTATAGGTCTGTAGCATGTACGCCATAATCACACAAATTTGAGGAAATGAGGAATTATGCTGATTGTCGAATTACTGCAATGGAAAGTGAGCGCACACGCTCCGATTTCAATGACATTAAATCTGATGAAATTTCTGTAGAAAAATATCTGTGTGATTCATGTGTCGATTAAGCCTCTTACATTACTTCCATCATAGAAAAGAAAACACGTTTGTTTTCACCATGATCTATTTTAACAAAATGAAGATATATAAAGTAAAAAGAATGGGGTCCTGACTGTTAAATAAGTTCAGTTCCTGACATCTGCATAATGTACCAGTGAACTTATATCAACAAAACCGGGACGCAGATAAACGTTTTTGACAATTATATTGTATATCAGTCATAAAAACAATCATCAAAACAAGAAAAGGGATAATAATAACACACGACTTAAAACGCATCAACAATATCGATAGTAAAAATGTTTCTATTCTAAGACTCGTAGCAGAACATTAATTACGTTCCGAAGTTAGTATTGAAATGCCACTTTTTCAAAAAACAATAACATGCAGTGCATAGTATGCACGAATGATGTATTCATAAGCATAACAATAATTAGAATGTCACATTTTTCATACCTAAAAGACAACACGCAAATGAATTATTTTAGAAGAGACTGTGATGACTGCTGGTGAAGCAGCTACGAGCTCATGCAGTTTCATGATAACCGCTCCACTCTCAAATCAACAAACCATATCTCCTGTGGTCACACACATCTCCTGTGTAACCCACTTCGACCCAAAGTTTTTGGGTCAACGTTGACCTCCAAAACAGCCGGAAAGTGACCAAATGTTGGGGATCGGCACGATGCTAATGGCACCACTCCCAACCTCGTGCGATGCATTGAACACCCCAAATAAAGTCTAGAATTTATTTTGAAAAAACTTTTAATTTTGAAAATGGCTGTAACATTTATGAATTAAGATAGTTGGACTATGTACCGTCCTTCATCGTCGTCTGTAGTCAAATTCAGAATCAACATAACGTTGACATAAATATAGTAGACTACGCGCTTAATAAATTGCAGAACCATGCGATAAGTATTGAAGTTAATTCAAATACTGAAAATTGTGAATACCTTTGTGAATTTTGAAATTGTGAAACAGTGAATATCTTTATTCTGGGTGGAAATGACAAATTATGGAAAGAAAAATCAAATTCTGGGCAGAGATGAAAATAGCTTTTCACAAAATAAGCTAAGATTATCGACTGCATGTATATATAACAACATAAAATATTGAAACAGAGCTAATATCTACTTAAATTCTATTTTTTTTCTGAAATACTAACATTAAGTGGCAAACAACCCTTAAATGAACAGGAATAAGTTCAGTTATCTGCGCAATTTGTGATTGTTTTGAGTTGAACATTTTGTCGTCTATTATGCTGCTTCAATGATTTGTAAAAAGATGAAAAAACTAATTTAGGCTTCAAGAGGCTACCCAAAGCTTTTGTGGTCAATTGACAGGCATTATTGTTTTTAGCAGTCGGTTTTTGGTATGAAAATGCTTGGAAACATGTTTCTCGGCTTTAGATGCTATGTTTTTCCTTACATATCAATGCAAGTTTTCAGATACAAATACAGGTTTTTGAAAAAGTGATTACTAACGTCAGCGACTTACAATGATTAGCAAATACTTATCAATCTCTCATCACAGCACATAATAAATAATTTATAAGCGATAAAAAACATTGAGTTATTTCACAATGAAATACGAGTAGATTATACGCAATGAATTCAAGTAAGACAGGCATTCAACAGTAAAAACATTTTCATCAAAATAACAGAAAAAAGAAAAGGAACAATTAGTTGGGAGATTAAACATTTCCTGTACACATCTCAGATCAAATTCGCACAACGGGACATAAAATGTCTCAGAGCAGCTGTTTCGAAAAATATCGGGAAGCAAGTACTGTCATTTCAATTCAATGCGGTTGAATGTCTAGCATTTCAAAATACGTAATTCAATTTTCTTGAACTCATTTTATGCATGATAATTATGAAGAGACAGTGTCGCAATCCTGAAAGAAGTCAAAATGTGATTTTCTTCAATTATTATCTACTGACAATCACAGAAGGGAAAAATGTTTTTTTGGACTGAAGGATTGTAATATGCCCCTGGTGACAGGAACACGTTTTCGTTAAGAAAATGAATATCAAATCATTAAATGACATTTTAAGTAAAAGTTTTAGATGCACGATGTCAATGCAGGACATTGCTAGTATTTACGTGTTCATAGTTGTAGTTTGATATGGACCGAATTAAATAATCACCAACATGAGTAATTAAGTGAGATGCAACGATTTGACTATGACAACTAGAACTATGACAGACAAAATTTAAACCATTATCAATTTGAAAATTGATTCAAGAAGTATCCAATTAAAAAATGAGACCATTAAGTCAATTTTTTGTTACTGATTCAACACGCTTATTTCTCCTGAAGCCCTAAGACTAATCGCAGCTATCGGTGGTAGTGTTGCTAAATTAGTCAATGGCTCACTAGAGGTCACTGACCATAACCTGGTAAGAGTTGCGAGTGTGTGAAGGCCGTCGCAGCCCTACCTTGCAAGTATGGCTTTGTACCTTGGGTGAGGCAGATAATGAATGAATGGTTTGTACGTCACGACTCCCACACAGTGGGGGCTTGGACGGTACTGACATAGTCAGACTTTAATTTGGAGCGTTGTGACATTTTACTCTGGATGCCCTTCCTGACGATTTCCGATGACACTTTCGGGGCTCGACCACTGGACCGAAGGATCGCTAGGCCAAGCAATAAAACCACTGTGTCAAGGAGACCACGGAAGCAGAGATGAGTGAAAAACAGATTAAAACTTTGCCCTGATGACCGAACCATCAGTTAGGGCTTTAAGACACACCCAAACCATGTGGGCAAAACCGAAGACAGAAACATGATTGACATTGAGCCATTGAATCTAAATGCTAACTAAGACTGACTATAATACATGCAATAATTAGAACTTAATCGATCTTAAACCCCAACTGTGACCACAACTATTTCTAAGACAATGATCTTAATACTAAGTTATTTGGATGCAGCAATAAATGCTTCTGCCCATGAGTGAATCTAACAGTTCGGTTAAAACTAAATGGTTTTCTGTAATGAGCAGAGACCTCACACAGCTGACCGATAATTTTGCATGCTAACCAATTCCGCTACGCTTCTCATTTGATGATACATGAAGCACGGACTTAACAATCGGTGAAATATAACTTTCTTTTTGCTTGGTTCTCGTATTCTAGCTCCGATAATGAATTAAGCATTTTTTAAATGTACTTATTCTGTAGTTACCTTCGACAACGATCTATAAATCATCACATCTCGATTGCCCTGTCATTCGAATACGTCGTCATTTGCAGAATCAATATTCATTTTTGTTGACAATCCTTTAAAACATGGTGCTTAAAAAGTACCTTAACATGTCAATCCCCTCAGAAAGTCACTAGATCATTTACGGTTGAGCCGTTTTTTTTATTAAATTGATACTTTGTATAAGGATCATTTTGTGTTTTTAAAGGTCAAGACGCACTCCTTCAACTGTTTCTCATATTTTCAGTTTCATTCGCAATTGATGCGTATGTTCATTTATACCAGCAGTCAAAACCTCCTTTAATTCAAATTTTAGCTACATAAGTTACATCACACGCAATTATTTGAATTTTCTGTTGCCTCGGTTCGAAATGGCGAAACAGTCCTTAAAACAAAGCATCTTCACTCGGAATAACAACTCAAAACAATGATCCACTGACTTTCGGGGGGGGGACAATTGAGATGTTGTACATCTCCATTAAACGTTATATTTGGCAGTAGATATATTTGTACTCGTAGATATATAAACAGTAAATCCCTGATTGCTGTATCAAGTCTGCACCATTATCATGCAGCATTATCTGCTATCTCCGCAAAACTCACTCTCACTTCTTCTTCAGGATCACTTCTCTCCCTCTGTAGCCTCTTACGTTTTCTCCATACCATAGCTCGATGTATGATGAACAACGTGATACAACACACAAGTGAATAAACAGCAGCTACTCTGAAAAATCGGCGATAACCCAACCAATCGACCAGCACACCTCCAAGTAGCCCTCCAATAGCTACCCCAAGTCCAAAGTGGACGCCAGAGAGCAGACCTTGTACGGTGCCTTCTGCGCCTCTAGGAGCCAACCGACTGGCCTCAGTAATCATGGCCGGCACTATGAGACCAAATGTCAGGCCATGTAGCAGTTCGTTCAGTAATACTTGCCAGACGTGATTCATGACAGAATACACTGTGAATCGTATCGCCCAGAAGACGAACCCCAGGCAGATACAATTAGTTCCGCCTATTCGGTCAATGAAGAAGGCGGAAGCTGCTATCACTGGTGTTTCACTAAACACCATGGCTGCTGTCATCAGACCATAGTAAAAGCCTTCAGGGTTCACCAACTGTTCCACGGCTACGAAGACATAATGTTCAAGAACTGATAAACAGGTGCCGCTGAGTGTGGCGAAGAGGAAAAGAACAATCATTTCTGAGGATCTGCAAACCATTTTCGTTGCTTCCCATAGACTGTGAGAACATTGAATATCTTTGGGCACTTTGAGAGGAATGAGGACGAACAATGAGGCAGCCATAACAATACCAAACAGCAGAAATGGAGGTAGAAATGTATCAGGGGATATTTTCACGAGGCCTGACGTAATGAGGGAGAAGACGAAAAATCCAAGAGAACCAAATGCTCGGGTTATACCAAATTCCGTTCGTTCAGCGTCTCCGAGAATCGCCAGAGTGATAGCATCAGCCAGACAGAGGATCGGAGTGAAGAAGAAATATCCAAGTGACCGCAAGATGAGTGCTGGAATGAAATTGGCCGACCAGGGAACGCTCACAGTGGTGTCAACGTCTGAAGCGGTGCTATTGTCAGTAGAAGTAGAGTTGTCGTCCGAGATCCTTGGGATACATAGCATGAAAGAGAATGACGCGCAGCTACAGACCAACAAAATTGCCAATATCTGAAAGGAGACATCGCTCTGATAACAATGTGTAGGAATATTACAAAACTTCATTTAAAAAGCTTATACATGTGTATAAAAGCTAATAGATGAAACTGATATACAAAGAGCTTTAGATACCGTATTTCCTTTTTTCAAATAAAAACTGCCGTTCTTTAGTGCAACTACTATTAAAAAAACTGCTATTCGGCTCATGTTAATTTTGGTGGATATTAGGCATTCATAAATTTCCTTTTCCTTTTATAGTCCGGGAGCAACCGACACTTTCTTCCTAAATTCGCGCACAAAGAGCTTAATAGCATGGATTTGTAGATCTTGAAAAGTTGAATACAAAAATCAAATTATTGAGTGTCACAGCCAGTCGCTCTCGGTTATAGGTAAGGTTGAAGGATTCCCATTGGAATCCAATGGCAAAATTCAAGAAATATATGTGGATTATGAAACACTTGTCAATTTTCGTAAATTTTCTTTTGCAGAAAAGGAACTATTTATCAGAATGCCATGAAATTTGAAGCATGATTGAATTCAAAACAACAACTTCGATATCAGAGTTGAAGTCAGTCACCTGATTCAGTATTTGACGTTTAGAGCCTCTACAAAATGAGTAAATTTCATATTTTGACTAAATTTTGGAGATTTTATTCATTTTTAGAGGCTCTCAGACACGATGGTAAAACACCGATTTTTAAACGATGGTAAAACACCGAAGTGATGATATGGACGAAATAGCTACACAATGTTTTATCTTTCCCATATAGGCAGAAAATGAACATTTTGGTTAACAAGCAGTATTGTTGAATATGTTCACATCAACTACATGGAACGCTATTTTCCGTTTAATATCTTGTGATGTTATATTGAGAAAGGCAAAAAGGCAACTTCCCTTTGTTTTAGGTTCTATTATTTCTATTAAAGTTAATATACAAAATAAGTACATTTTGTAAAAAAAAACAAAGTAAATATTTTGTATATTAACAAGCTAGAAGAGGAGAGCTTGCGAATATCGCAGAAACTGCTCCTACGAATGTGAAAGTCGACGATGACGAGTACGAAGTTATTCCTGCTTTTTGTTACCTTGGTGACATGATTGGACTATCAGGTGGTTGTAAGGATGGATGATGGTTGTTGTGATGAGAGTGCGTTCAGCTTGGAAAAGCTTCCGAGAGCTTATCCTCGTCCTTACCGACAAAGGTATTCCCTTCAGAACACGTGGACACGTTTATAGCATGTGTGAGCATATTGCTGTACGCCAGCGAAACTTGGCCGCTCACCGGCGACGATATAGGTCGCCTCATCCGAAATGACAATACAATGGTGAGGTGAATCTCTTCGAAGCGACTTGCCGACCGCGTTCCCATGGACGATCTGCGCATGAGGCTCGGCATTCGCAAGATTGAAGAAGTAATACGCACAAGAAGACTTCGCTGGCATGGTCACGTGCAGCGAATGAATGAGGACTCGTTGCCAAAGAGGATCTTGTCCTTTGAAGTTCCTGGACAGAACCCACGCGGTCGCCCCAAGAAGAGATGACCTGATAACATCAAGGAGGATGTGCGAAAGCTCAATCTTCATAATATCAGCCCACAAGACCGAACAGCTTGGAGAAATACCATCAAGGTGGATCAGCATTCGGCGGCGTCCAACTATCGCAAAAAGGTGAAAAGAAGACGTTAAGCGTGGAGTGAGTGAATGAGTGAGCTTTAATAGAAACTCGGCGGTAAAACAAAGGGGAGTTGCTTTTTTATACTTTTCTCAATATGAATATTATCTCCCGTCGTTTGATCAACTCTTGTGATGCTAAACGGTCTTTCTTTTCTGCAACTCCATGGGTTTCCTTGTCACAGTCGATGTTCTATTGTGGCTTTCATATTCAACAGTACAAACCGAGTGTGTCCGGTCTAGGTCTAACAGTTTCTAAGTCAAATTTCTTCGAATGTCAAGGCCTTCCTGATTAAAGTTCGCGATTTTCAAGGCCAAACTTTCTGAAATTTCCAGGTCCTATGTGTCATTTGTTATTCAATTACTTCGAGTCACAGATTTCCTATAATAAATTTCGGGGTTTTGTCATTTTATCATTCATGAAATTTCCACTGTCAAATTATTGAATCTCCTAGAAATTGAAAAATGCCGAACTGACAAAGAATGAAAGATTCATCACAACAATTGAATGAAATAAATCTACAGCAAAATTCCATCTGTTCATTGTTCTGATGAGCGAACTGAACGGTTACTCCGCGCACTCGCTCTTTTACCAGATGCAAAAGAGAAACCGACTACATAAAACCATACCTTGTTACTAATCCTCATCGTCCGACTGACTATTTCAAAGACCCTCCTTTCACAAAACATCAAAGATGTAGAATAACTTTTCTTTGAAGGCATTTCCAACATAGGTTAGTGTTGAAGCATTAAAGAGAGCCGTCAATAAGCTTCCACAAACTACATGGAGAGTTGATAATTTGAAAGGTATTTTGTCTAATGAATTTCTGTTAGACAATGAAAAATCTAGTTACTCCATTATCATTCCCACATTTATTTCAACTTTTTGCTTCTTTTCCTTGATCCTCAGCTGAAGGACACTTTTGTTGCATAGGCTGGCTCGTGGCTCGTTTGCATCATCACCGCCGCCCCCAACAAGCTGGCTTTATGCCTGGACGTGGTACGAGTGATCAAATAGCGAGTGTACGACTGCTGATCGAAAAGGCGCACGAGTATCGTCGTGGAAGAAATCTGTGCATCGCATTTATGGATCTTAAGGCTGCGTTTGATTCTGCTGATAGAAATGCAATCTGGCTGATTCTTCGCTCAATCAGTGTACCCGAAAAGATCATTCGGCTTCTACAACTCCTGCATTCAGACTCCCATAGCTGCGTCAGGGTCAATGGGGAAGATTCAACTTGGTTCCAAACTGAAAGTGGCGTAAGACAAGGTTGCACAGCTGCACCAGAATTGTTCAATTGTCTGATTGATTACCTAATGAAGAAAGTTGACGACCAGATACAGGGAGTTCAGCTGGGTAGCTACCGACTAACGGATCTCGAATTTGCAGATGACACTGCTCTTTTCGCTCCTGATATGGATTCCCTCATTCAAGCCATCAACATCTACGTCAATGAAGCTTCGAAATTGGGCCTCCAAGTCAAATACTCTAAGACAAAGTTAATGATGATAAGTGAGAGCACACCCCCACAGTCCATAGTGGTCAACAATCACACAGTGGAAGTTGTCCCAAACTTCATCTATCTGGGGTCGAAGATTAGCAGGCGAGGTGGTATTGACAAAGAACTGGCTCGAAGAAGAGTGCTAGCAAATGATGTGCTCAGAAGACTTTGGAGACCTCTTTGGAGACATCGGAATATCAGCAACCGGACCAAAATGAGAATATATAACGCGAGTGTTCTTTCGGTTTTGCTTTATGGTTCCGCAACCTGGCCTCTTTCCGCAACGCAAGGTAGAAGAACTATGGGCTTTGACAACCGATGCCAACGCCGACTACTCAACATCAGGATGGCAAGAGCGTATCACCAACGACGAAGTGCGCAGGCGCACACTCCAACCGCCGTTACCACGTCTTCTAGCTCAACGGCGCATGCGTTGGCTGGGGCACATGCTCCGCATGCCTAGTGAACTGCCAACGAAACGTGTGCTCGACTTCAATCCGACAGCGTCTGAATGGGAAGACCTCGAGGGCGCCCACACACACGATGGATGGACGTGGTTGTCGAAGATCTCAATCAACTCGGTATCTCCATGGATGACGCATCGGAGTTGGCCCTGGATCGACCATCTTGGAGACGAATGATGTCAAGAGCGGCCTCAACGCCTCACAGGCACGAGTCATAGGCAGGTAGGCAGGCTGTCTCGTCCTCTTCCATCAAACTTTGATTACAGAATCCTTCTTGAATGTAATTATGTGTGGGATCACGCTTTATTTTCTGTGCCATACTTCATCTACATATAAAATCAAATCGATGATTATAAATGAGCTACAAATGGAGTTATATGAGTCATCATGATAAAGACACATCGAAAAATTACTTCTGCTCATTATTAAAATTTTATTGTCAAAATTCAAGACCTTCCTGTTAAAAATTCAAGACTTTTCAGACCTCTCATGGTTTCCAGATAAGGTCAGATGGTCAGAAGGTCAGATATGGTCCAGATGTCGCGGAAACCTTGACAACGGTGAACAGTGTTGATTAGAGATATTAAATCATTAATGACATCAGATACGATTTACACAGCTATGCATTGATTTATCTCAAGGGTTCATCAAAATGGGAGGCAATTATGTTCCCTGAAAAATATATTTAATTCCTCGACTCCAAATGGTTGAATAATCAAGGCCCTAATAAAAATGTGACCAATTTATTTGCAAATCCTATTTTTGCAGAATTGATAGTTTGAAAACACTGACTGCCAGTGAAGAAGTGTCTGAAATCGAATCTTCTGCCAATCCATTTAAGCGCTCTTACAGAATCCAATGCAACTTATTTCAGGAAAAATTCTTGTTTTCGTTCTACTCACTTAATAAGGTTGTTTGAGTGCGTCACTGAACGAACTGTCTATTAGTCTGTAAGTACGCACAATTCGGTGACTTCATTAATTCAATCCACAGACTTTTGCGACTGCTTTAGATAACTATATATTTGCCATATTACTTTCTTGCTTGCACCTCAACGCTGCAACAGTAGTAAGTAATTTCAGTATCTTATAAGTTGAAATCGCAATAAAATACATGTTGCATGGATGAATCAGGGGCTAACATGTATTCACTGTGTTCATTATGTGCAATATTATGTATTCTCTTTCATCACTTTACTCTCCTACACAAATTTCACGGAGCCCTGAGACCCCAAGATGAACTCCATTGCAAAACGCATATCGACGTTAATGAGCCAAAATTCAAATGAGAAATCTGAGCTCTGATAACCAGATTTGAATCAATTCATTCTTTGCAGATGTCTGTATGTTAGATGACCGTTTCCTTGTGTCTAGAGTCACTCTCGACAATAAAGCATCTATGCTGATATGTGCATTGTTCTAGACATCTTGTGGTGTAGTATTAAAGGACAATATAGACACTTGCAATCACCGCAGTGACTTAAATCAAATCTTGTGATCTTGCAACATGAAGTTATGTACAAATACTGAATATTACTCATTCATCTAATACTAGATACGAAAAGCCGTATCAAAATGTACATTGCTAGATGCTAAATTATTATCTCTATCATGGACATGCTACTATTTCAAGAATATATCGCTGAAATCAATTATCCATTGATAGCTGTCACAGACGTTTCTCTCGTTTCCACCGATTTGGTTGTTTTTAGACATTGAGCATCTCCACTAATCAGAACTGTTCTGATTTATTCATCCCACACAAAATAGAGATACATGATGGTACGAGATGGCATTTAAACTTAAAGTTATTGGAAAGGCTGAAAGTGTCGGAAACCGACCTACTGCGAGGCATTATATGTAGATGAACGACGAATACGTGAATGGCGAAAACAGATGAGTGATATTGAAAGTGGGACAGTAAAACGTTTTAAATGTTTTAATTGCTTTAATTTTAATTTCAATTAGCGTTTGTTAAAGGGGAGGGCGGCGTTTATTTAAAAATTGACCATTCTGCTGCGGCGCTTATTAGAGGGCAGCGTTTATTGGAGGGAGGCGTCTATTGGAGGAAATACGGCATATACCATTTACACAGCTATGGAGTGATTCATATCAAGGTTTCATCAAAATGGGAGGTAATGATGTCTTATGAAATAAATTAAATTTAAAAAAGCTTGAAATGGTTGAATGAATGATGAAGGCCCTAATCAAAATGAAGGCGGTACATACTTCATCGACAAGCTGATGAAAGCGGTCTTCTAACCAAATATGACTCAAAAACATGGTGTAGCATTATGGTTAACAATTGTGTTAGTTCTCACTTTCAGACTCATTTATAGCCAACTTTATAAAATTCATTTATATCTGCCATCTTTTCTGTGTGTTACGACACTGACTTAACATAAAGCTTTCATGTAAAGAACCCGTCATATTAGAAGATGCTTTTATGAAATTCCATGTATTCATCGACCATGTACCAGCATTCATCGCTTGCAACAGACAGCTAAAGCAGACGGAAACATCTATTGCCTTTAATGATTTCCACACATGCGTGCGCAGCTACAGATAAAAAATAGCGGATTTTTCTCCTTCACGAAGAAAGAAATGGAAAATTGCAGATCACATCGAAATGTTCAGTCCAAATAGACACTACCTTCTAATTTGCGACATATATTGAACACACATGACTGAGGAAGTGAGGAAGACCATGACTAGATCTTTATATCATATTATTACAGTTTTTTCCGGATAATTCGCCACCTGGTTAATTCACCATTTCACTTAATTCACCACATTTCCTATACCCGAATAAGTTTCATGTGTTGCACATTGTAAAACGTACGGATAATTCATAATTCGTCACTTTTTCCATCCCCAATTCGCAAATCTTCATATTAATCTCTACCCTTAATTCGTCAAGAAACCTGAACACCGCACACATTCCCATTTTAGCGCTATTACAAGATTCTCTCGTTAGCGGAAGTTTATAAAGAGTTCTGGTGTAGACAAAGCATTCAACATTTGTATCGAAACATTTGCTTGGAACACGCAAAGATCATTCATTTGTTAATCCAATGATTGTATTAACATTGTGGTATAAAACATTAATAATCGCGACAATCTGCTGATGGTCCAATAGAAACGTAAAATGAAATTTCAGATATTACTTTTAATGATTCAATTCAATAGGGCCTGATTCATGAAAGATTTTGTGAGTGACTCGGGTCTGACCAGACCCATCTTGATCATTTACCTAGTATTTACAGAAAGGGTCGTTTAACCGTCAATAGACATTAGCTGTCCACTGATTACTGATACTGATTGCGGAAATTTATTTATGCTGTTAATTCGCCAACATGCTCAATTCGACATTTTTTGTATGTCCTGAAGGGTGACTAATTATCCGAAAAACACTGTATTATTTCGCATTTCTATGGGTTGTAGCTGTACTGACCTTGTACAGTTCAGTGATGTCGTGCTCATCTTGCTTACTTCCTCACTTCCCCGTTTTTCACTATTGTCCAAGTGGAACGGGATCAGACGGTTGTTGCTTCTGATGGCGCGCATCCACTCCTGTCGATCGTAGACCATTGCAGGATTCAGATCCAGAGCATGGAGATCCTTGGAGATGACTTGTGACCATGTTTTTATTGGTCTTCCTCTCGGCCTTCTGCCTTCGACCTCCAACCGGAAAGATCTTTTCGTCCAGTCATTCTTATCTCTTCTCAGAATGTGACCATACCACAGCGGTCTTCTTCGTCACAGAACATCGGAAATGCACTCTCAGTTCATTTTCTTTCTTAGGTCTTCACTACTGTGTCCAATGTCCATCGACCAGCCTCACACCGCACATTCTTCTCACCATTGTATTTTCTGCTCTTTCAATTTTCATGATCTAATCACTTTTCACGGCCCACGTCTCACTCCCATACATCATCGCGCAGCGGACAAAGGAAAAATACACCTGTCCTTTCATTCTAAAGGTGGGAGCCTTGGATGTCGGGAAAGGTGCAAGTACATGGAGCTTCTTCCATCCACGTCTTACTCTCAAAGTCGTTGCAAGATCGGATCTATCTGCACCAAGGTAACAAGGACTTAACTGAGCTGAAACGGTCACCACCCAAACTTAAATGATCAAACTCACTCAGAGTCCCTACCTTATAAGACCCTTTAAGTTGTAAATCGACCGTAAGAAAGTGTACTATGCAAGAACAACTAAAACCTGATTACAAATACAAACCCCTTCCAATACAACAGATATTATCGATTGGATTGCGAGTTGGGAGAAATCTGTACAGCTTTGTAAAAAACCAAGAGCGTTTGTGAAATTACTCAACTTTGTCAACTGACAATATTTGAGGATTAAGTCGATACTTTCAAACGGGGTGAACACCTGTTTAATATACTGTCTTCATCCAACATGGGGTAAACTCTGGTTGTGATTGATTGCAGAGCAGCATTGTCAGGTTATGATACTTAGGAAATGACTGACAGAGACGATTGCATTCCGTACCGATTTAATTGGATAATTCAATTTTTAAAAATGACTAATCCATTCACAGCATTTAAAGCCGTTATTCGTTGATTCATAAAATAACATGATGACAGGTGATGGCGTTTACGAGAGAACTCTCATACCACAGGAAATGTCTTAAAAGATTGCGTTGATGTTTAGATTTTGAAAAGGGATGTTTAAATACGGATGGTCGAAACTGAAAAAGTACAACCTGTCCCCGCTATACAACTTCTGAGAATCATTTCACATCCACAAAAATCCGAACAACTACACTAAATCTTCAAAACAATTTACTCACTTAATATATGGTTATGTTCACTGTGATTACAACTATTCTTACCACAGTTAGTTGTCACGACAATCTGTCTTTTACCGTAACACAACGCACAAGAGTGAAACGTGATATGTCTCATTTCATCTTGAGTGCTATGAGTAGTTTACAAACAGACGCTGATTACATGAAAATCCTGCTAGCGACAGTGGTCTAAGTTGATGGTCGATGTTCAAGATCGATGTTTTTCAGTTGCCTTTCGCATATTCAAGGGCAAAATTTCAAACGTCTCAATGCATGACGAAAGGGGAAATCCAACCTGCTGCATCATCGTGACATGGGGGTGAGCACCTCAGGGTGGCCAAAGCAGGCGCTGGGATCGAGTATCAGCGGCATAGCCGGCCAACTGACTTAATGCCACCAGCCGACTTCGGGCGTATGAGCATAATGTGAGTCGGGCAACGTTCTTAATTGGTTTGAGCAGTTGGAACAAATACCATCTGAAGTGTGTGGGCGGAGGTCTTCGGAAGGGCCAAAGGCATCGTGTCGGATGAGCGCTGGAGACGATTTTTTTGAAGGGGTTCAGTTATGGATAAATAGTCGGGTTGCCTTGCCCGTCAGAAGAGGTTGCGTCAGGGAGGGGATCCGGCGTAAAACTTGATACAATTATGTCACCAGGCACACAATTACGTAAATGGTTTGAAAACACAAAACATAGAAGTGTGCACTATGAACGTGGGTACTCTTCGTGGCAGAAGCAGAGAAGTGGTGGAAATGCTATCCAGGAGAAAAGTGGACATATGATGCGCTACAAGAGGTGCGCTACAGAAATGAAGGCTGGATGTCAATCGGCAGCAATGAAGGAAAGTACAAATTGTGGTACAGTATATGTGAGTAATGACATATCCACGAACGAAGTCGGCATTATGATGAAAAGTGCGTTGGCTGATACTGTCATAGAGGTTAAGCGGCACATTGACAGATTCATCTGCATAAAAGTCATACTGGTTGAAACTGTGTGGCATGTTTTCTCTCTTTATGTTACACCAGTCGGCAGATCTATTGTTGAGAAACAGACTTTCTGGCAGAAGGTTGCGGACGAAATTGGCAAGATACCCCCTGCAGACTGACTAATTATTAGTGACGACGCAGATGCTCATGTTGGAACGTGTATCACAGGATACGAAGAAGTTCTAGGTCTGTATGGTTACGGCGACCGTAACGCCGAAGGTGTTACAGTTCTGGACATCTGTAAAAACCATGGCCTCAGGATTCTGAATTCTCTTTTCAGTTAAGATAACGAAAACTCGTCACCTATAAAGCAGGAGATTTCGAGACACAGACTGACTTGTTGATCATGAGAAGGAAAGCTGGAGCGACAGTCCTGGACTGCACTGCAGTACCTGGGGAGGCTTGCATGAGCCAATACAGAATGGTCAGGGCTGATATCAGCATTAAAGGCTTTATCAAGAGAAAGAGAACTGCGAAGAAGAAAATCAAGCTCTAGAAGCTAAAAGACGAGAATATAAAGAAGAATTCGACAATGAGGATCACGAAGGAGATCACAGCTGGGAAACACTTGTTGAGAGTATAATGAAAGCTCTAGTTAAGGTGTGAGGCATATCGAAAGGTCAAAGAGGCAGAAAGAAGGAGACCTGGTGGTGGAATGACCCCATGTACAACGGCAAAGGGTCATTAAGGAGAAGAAAAATGCCTACAAAGTTTGGTAGAGAACTGGAAAAGGTTCGGATCGTCACGCGTACTGCATAAAAAAGCGTGAGGCTAGGTGTTGTGTGGCAATTTCGAAGAGAAATATGCTTGGGAGAGATGGAGTGAAGGCTTGACAACTCATGCAGGACGACACAAGATGTTCAGGATTGCAGCGCAGATGAAGAAGGAAAGGACTGACATACAAGGCACCCACTTCATCAAAGATGAAAACGATACAATCAAAATAAATGCAAAGTAAGTGAGAGACGTTACTTCGACCGAATATCAAACAAAGAGAACGCCATCTTTCTGAGCGAAGTAAGGGCGAAGTTACGGGCGAAAGTAAGGACAGGGTGGCTATGATGTTTAAAGAATGGAAGGAGGATACGGAAAGCAAAGGCCTGACATTGAACACCCACAAGACCAAGATGATCATTGGCAGCAAAGAGATTTACCACGTTCAAGCGAGAAGATTCCCTTGTGGTGTGTGCAACTCCATTCTGTGTCAGCAATGTGAGAAGTGGTGTCACAAGCGTTGCAGTGGACTCAGGTCTCTCAGCGGCAGAGTGAATTTTGAACGTTCTTCTTGTGTCCATGGCAGCAGAAAAGCAGTAGCTTTTGAGACATGTTGGGTAGACGATGAGGAAATTGAAATCGTGAAAGAATTTCATCATCTTGGTGATGTGCTTTGCTGCGAGGGTGCTAGAATCGCATCAGCCTGGCGCAAAAGCAAGAACATCGCCAGTCTGCTCAGCAGCCGCCACATTCCACTCAGGTGCCGAGGTAACGTGTACAACTCCTGCATCAGGACTGTACTTCTTTACGGTGCTGAATCCTGGAACCTCACTTAACATCTGGTTCAACAACTCCGCTCATGTGAAAGAAGAATGCCTCGCTACATGAGTAGCATTTCAATGTCTGATCGGATAGACAGCGCTACCGTGGCAAGCAGGTGTGGTTTCACACTATTATATGAAGAAATCAGAGAGCGAACGCTTAGGTGGTTCGGTCATATCAAGCGTCGAAATATAGATGAACCAATCAGGCAGGTGCTCGATATGATGGTCGAAGGTTCCCGTCCTCGTGGAAGACCGGAGAAGACATGGCTCCAAATCGTCAATGGTGGAACTGGGAATATCTGCGAGTGATGCTGAGGACCGTTGTCGATGGAGAGGTCTCACATCGTCCAACCCTCAACACAAGAGGAAAAGAAGACGCTAAAGGAGAAAGTGAAAGAAGCAGAAATTTATTCGATACAGCAACTAACTGAAATTACATGTGCAATTGAAGTTTTACTGCATAGGTGCGTCACGTAAAACAAATCACAAGTAATACACACAACATATAATGTATGTGCGGTGTACGATGCATAGATACACAATTACACATGTAACATGTAGTCCTGCTTCACAGCTTTGAAGTCTTGATTTAGAACATCGCCGAGATCTCAGTGTTGAATTCCTTAGCTATAAACTGAGATTTCATCCTCATGTATTGCCTTAAAATCAGTCATTATCCCTTTCCGCAATAAGCACGACTGCCAACTGAATTTTAATGTAGTATTTAATGTGGTTATTGCAAAGGTCAAGGTTATAAAGAGCCTCTGATAAAAATCAACTTTCTTCGAAGAACACTGGAAAAGTGTCAGATGTTTATTTGTTACTTTTCTATCGACGTCTGGATGATAAATATGTCAATCAAATATGACTGCATATGTGTGTATGAATTAATGCGTCTACAATGTACATGCACTTAAACCATCTTGTTTCATTAAATATGATAGCAGAGCACAGACATTTTCATCATTTTATGATTGAATGTTCAAAATGTCAGAAATTACGACAGGAGCTAGGATCTGCATTTTGCCAGTAAGGAAGTACAAGTGAGTTTTGCAAGTTGATGCAGATTCCACAAGATCTTAAGTGTATTCCTTCAAAAAGCTAACGACTTACGACTACTAAAGAGACCACAGGCTAAGATATATTTAGAAGCAAGAGCAAGGTTTCTGATTATTCTCCTCTCCTCCATGATCACGTTCTTCTGTTGTTGAAATTGACCGCACTCTTGAAATGTATTTTGTGTGATGTCTGATGAAGCTTCAATCGCTATATTTTGAATTACAATGTTTCTAGGATGTTCATATGTTTCAGGCATGTTTCCCAAGGTATTTGGAAAAATAACTGGAAAAGGTATTTAAGGTATTTAAACAAATAATTGTTCACTGTATATTTGTCAGATTCTGAAATGTACATGTACATTTGCTGTTTCAGAAATATAGGATGACTACAAGAAATATGCCGGTACTGCAAATTAACACAAAAGGCTGTCTGATTTTGCAATATTCCTTCTACATCATACTTTGTATATCTTAGATCTTTTACTTTATCATTTTATTTGAAGCGTTCAGAATATGCAACACTGTGCCTCGTCGGTTAAATATGAGCTTGCGCAATACTACACATCCATTTTTTCTGTCTTTCGGAATGTTGTGGAAGGCAAGTTTCTTAGGGTCGTTTGTTTTGTTTGTGCACATGTATGCGCAGTATTGTGCCATTTTAGACATTCTGTATGTGTTCAGGAACATAAACAAGTGACTTTTTGTCAATAACATCAGATCTCGCATTTTCCTATATTTCATTTTCTACCTATGCGTTGATCCTCTTGCACCCAGCTGATTCGTCAGCTAGCATGCTAACAGTGACGTATCAGATCACTGGCATGCGTGACGTCATCTCGTCTCCAAAACTTGATAATTACGGCTATTTGAGGGATCAGAAGTGCGTCAAAGTTCGCTGGATTGACTATTATGCAAAGAAGAAGCCATTGAGACAAGGCTGAAAATTTGACCGAACTGCGCATTTAATGACATTTGGTCAGAATCATCAGAGCATGAATACATTAAGGCTCAACATTTTTAAACTCGGCAGTAATGGTTTTTTTACTCATCCACAGAGTCATACTCGTAAGCTAGGGTTGGGGCAGCCCTTAAATACTCGCAACTCTCACCAGAATAGTAATCTCAAGTGAGAGCGGTGGTGCCTCCCGAGACGGACAGACTCGAACCCGGGACCTTCAGCTCTTCAGTAGCGAAGCGCGGACCTTAACCAACTGAGCTATTCTACCATCTAAAGCATTTCCATGTCTATTGCATTCACAGTTTTATTAGTCACCGTCTTAAGAAGCTGCCTTCAAGGCCGCGTTTCGATCCTATCGAATTGCAATTTTTCTGTTAATTTGCTTGATCGCTATTGAAATCCGATTGCTGCCTCCTAGTGCTTAACCCTATGTTGCAGGGGCGATTTCACCAACAACTTCAAAGTTATGAAGCATTGCAGAAATCAATTTCACCTGTTCGTCTATGAAATGCTGTTCATACCAAGCATTGGCCCAGAATTAAATAAACAGCGAGACTCCATCACGGCAAAGCTTCTGACATAACCTTCTCTCGTCTTGAGATTTCACACCTGCCTGAGCTCTGTTTTCGCCTTTCTATTCATCAAATTAGCTTGTACCCTCACTTTTCATTAAATGAGAGAAAACCCAGAAATCTCATTTTTGCCGAAAACTTAAATCTACTTCCCATTGGATATACGGTATATGTCCGTATATTCTTTGTCGGAAGATAAGAATGCCCTTCCTGCCGACTGCCAATGACACTTTCGGGATTGATCTCTAAATCAAAGAATCTCTAAGCCAAACACTTTATGACCGTGTCACGGAGACCACCATTATTTTGTAATGTAAACCAGATATCCCAGTCAGAGATTATGTGCAGATCTGGAATAGATCAGCTTTCCGGGAATGTTTGACTGTTAAATCCTGATTTTGCTTTGTAAAACATAACTGACATTATTCTGAACTGCGTGAGAGTTTCGCTTTGTTACAGCTGTTCTAGAGATTACATGTTTAGCGCGTCTATGAGAGCGGGGAAAAGAAATTGTGTGAAAGATTACTTTGTTTCATGATTCTTCTTGTCACAACTGAATGAGGAAGCATCATCAGCAACTAGTCACACAAATGAAAAGACGGGAAGCAAAATTGTCAACAGCCGTGATTCGATCAATTTCCATAAATTAAGTTGACTGGATAAGCAAGAATTCGGAGATCACTTAAAGCAGCGTTTTCCTAAACTTTGCTATGATATCTATTTTCTATTCAGTGCAAAATTAATAGAAGATTGAGGACACAGCTTTGCAGTTGGAATTTCTGATTCCGTCTTCTTCGATAAAATTTGTCGAAATCCTGTCTGAAAGCCAATATGCACGTGACCTCAAATCTTCTGACTGGCTGTGGTAGGTATTTGTAATCAAATATCAATAACAGAAGGACAGTTGCTCGGTAATTCATTTTATGCATAATGACCGAAATAAATTACAACAAATTAAAGCTTAATATCAAAATTCATAATATCATAATATGCATACATTTATCCATCGGAGTATTTCCACTATCTGTTCATTTGCCGTTCCAGTGTCTCAATTCCATAGTACATGTATATAGTGATTCTGATCTTCCCTCCGATTTTCTCTCTTTATAAATTCACTAAAAACAGTAGTAAAAACCGACATCTGTGGAATGTATCACTGCATTCTCAAAACGGCATTGTGGCAGATAGAGAAAATTTACATTGATCATGAATTTGAATTTGAAATTTGAATACGTCAGCTTATAGCAGTGTTTGTCGAACTTTCAAGCTATGTATTATTGCAAAAAGTGAAAGATGATGGAGTGTCGTGATTTTACAAACTGCGAAATATTAACAACAGTGTTGAATGCCGGTGCGTTTGACTATGAAAAGGAGCGTGTTTGAAGATAAGCATGAAAAGCAGTCAGTCCTGTACGGACTTTACGTCATTGGAAAACCAGATTTCTGGACACGCCTCGTGTCATCCCAAAAAAACCCCGAGTATCAAATGATTAAGTTGCAGAGATTGTGTCAGTGATTGAAGCCGATCCTTGCATCTCTCAGCGGAAATTAGGTCAGCAAACATGCATGTCACAAGACTGCAGAGTGTAGAGTTCTCAAAGATGAAGGCATAAAACCGTAGAAACTTACTTCTGTGCAAGAGCTAGTCGCGCGGGATCCTCACAATCATTTTGCTTATTCGAAAGGAAATCCTCATCTTTTCGTTTGCAAGGTGGTACGTCTAGTGCGGTCATATGTTGGACTATGGCCTCACCATATTTCGGTGTTGTTTACCATTTTCTTGATGCTACCATGAACATTGAACGCTATGAACACATTATTATGGATTTTGTCATACCTCTTTCAATCCAAAGAAAACATCGAAATAAATTTGACCAAGAAGACGGTGCTCCGACACACCATGCCACTAAAGTGCGATACACTTTGAACCGACATATGAAAGATCGGATCCCGGAGGAGTCATTCCGTGGACTCCTAGGAGTCCAGATTTTTCTGTACTTGATTTTTGGCTAAGGAGACATAAGAAACTCATTGTATAAACATCCGACACCAGCAACAATTAAGCAATTGAAGGATCAGTTTACTGGTCTTGTGGACAATATTGATTGTGATACCATACAAAAGGCTTGTGGTTCTCTCCGACAAAGATACAAATAGAATTTGAAGGAGAACAGGAGGAACATATTCTGTATGAAGAATTTCTGATAATGTTTGTTGAAATAAAATGTAATAAGGTATTCGTTTTTTCAAAATAATGCGGGAAGAATATTTTGTAATTTTCCTCAATTTCGGAATCACTGCTTGAACTAGTTACTTTCCATGTCTAGTCTGCGCACTTTCCTGCCGACGTCCAATGAGTTTCATGAGTGGCAAACTTTTCCTCATTAAAAGCGAACGAAATCATCTGGCTGAGTTTCCGGTCAACCGACACCGAAAGTCACATAAGGACATGATAAAAAAACAGAAACGATAAACAGAAAATCAACAGAGTTTAAGTCTGATTGAGTGATTAAATCGAATGAGACGGAGACGATGTATTATATACAGCTGTGTTGGATGGCAAACAAGACGCAGGACGAGTCACCATAATGTCAGATTCGAACACCAAATATGCAACATTTGTAAAATCTGTCAAACATTTGATAATATGAAATATCAATAACTCGCAATCATCGTACCATAATCACATCATTTTACTACCAAATTGGCACAATTTTATTCTATAACAATTTTAGATTATGTGGATACATTGGCCTAATTTCACATGATAATTCATCAAGACAGAGCAATACCATTCAGAAATAAAACAATATAATCTCTTCGCAGTATTTGTTCTCTTTCAGTGGTACATATTGCAATTTACGTACAAAACACTATATTCGCAGCAGTTATCAACAATCAAGTTTTCAATGTATTTATGAAAAACGCTTTCAGTTATGTTTCTAAAGTGGAGAGACAAACGATAAAAGGGACAACTATTCAGGAGTAAGTTGCTGGAATATATACTTATATATATTCATCGCGAAGTTCATCTATCTCAATGAGGTCAGGTTGCGAACACACTGGTCATTTGGCTAATAAATATCAAGAATGCGAGGTTAACTTTCATAACAGAAAAATTGGAAAAGAAAATCCGAAAAT
The DNA here is from genome assembly GCA_907163375.1 of Prostheceraeus crozeri. Classification (NCBI taxonomy): domain Eukaryota; kingdom Metazoa; phylum Platyhelminthes; order Polycladida; family Euryleptidae; genus Prostheceraeus; species Prostheceraeus crozeri. The sequence continues at coordinate 96,113 of CAJQUW010011846.1, read as the reverse complement.
ATGCTTAGAACTCTAACAATTTACTTATATATTACAATATTAAAATCACAAATTTTCGGCCGAAGCCTTCATCAGGTGAAATACATGTGCCTTCATCACACATGTATTTCACCTGATGAAGGCTTCGGCCGAAAATTTGTGATTTTAATATTGTTATATATATACAAGTATATTGTTCGAATTCTAAGCATATTTTGGGATTTTCTTTTTCAAACAATACTTTGACTCGATGACTTATATTTTAGAAAAATTGGATATTTCAATACACAGCCGATGAATTGTGTAGAACCATCGACTCAGTTATGATAAATGGCAAACAGAGTTAAAGAAAATTCTGAAAAAGCATTTTAACAGATGCCAATAAGAGAATGTCACAAAATTAGCAACAAACTAAAAGACCTATAGAATGAGGAAAACGAACAAAAATGAACCATATTTTGATTTCAACCTAAAGAAGGAGCAACTGTCAAGCCATTGTGCATTCAACGACGGCTCCCATCGGATGACGTGGTTTGCTTCCAATATATTCAGAGCACAATCGTCAGATAGCATGATTAAAAAATACTAATATTACAATGAAAACTGCATTCCAGTATGTGGTCACAAATTGCTGGTTCTCGTTTGATGTTCTCTTATCTTCATTATCAAGTGCCGAATAGTCTTACCTGAGTAAGTGAACAACACCTAAGAGACATTTAGGAGTAGTCAATTTTAAACTGAAGTAGTGATCTAATTTTCTAATATTAAACACAAAGTTGATATTGATGTTATTATCTAAGCCTCGAAACTCTCTTACCAGGAGTAGAGGTTACGAGAGAAAAGATAGAAAATGTTCAAAGACAGGAACATTTCCAGGATTGCAGATTTTTGGATAAGACATAGAATGTATTCATTATTCAAGCCGATGTCACCTCTTGCAAATGCACATCCGTATTCTCAAACAACTTCTGTCATGTTCCAGACATTTGAATACGGCACTTTGTTTTGTGAAGAGACGGAAGCACTATTTCTTTCAGTATATTGCAAAAATGATTGATGACGAATTTGCAACGCTAGCGTGATTAATGACGAGAAATGTCATGGACATGTGTCACGTGCATTTACCATTGTCCGATCTTTCTGCTAGTGCTTGATTAATCATCTAGGCTCCTTTTATTATTTACGTCTCATTATCCGTCATTGTAATGGATCTTTCAGTGCAAGTTCTTTTATTTTACATTCATTATACGCTTGAATGTGTTACAATTTCTTTAGTAAATCTAAGTGTTTACATTATTTGAATGGATGCACTATTAGAAATGTGCTAACTAATTGTGATTATCTAGTGACGGGAATGCGCACTCATATTATTGTAAACTCTGTGTTCATTTAGCGATAAATTATCAGCTCAATTCATCCTCCAAGAATGTCAGAAATACTTTCTGCACAATTCTCTGAGCAAATCTCCACACAATTTTTCTGTGGATGCTGTTCCATCTGCTGATAACTATGGGTATCAGAATCTCTGAAACGTTTGGCTGCTCATGCGATTTATGCTTATCGAAGTTGTCATACAAAACTTTCATTTGTTAAGGAAAACATCTTCGAATTTCATCGAGGAAGCGTTTGAGTAAGTGTATAACTAGACTTTATTAAAGAAAAGATAGCGCATGTGAAAATTTCCGCAATGAATCCAGGACTTGCAATAATTCTGAAAATGAATGAAAAAATCGCCGCAACCAATGATAGATTGCTTTATACAAGCGCTTCTTGCATACCATTTGTTGCACTGTAAGGATGAGAGACTCGTCTTTTCCTTTCATGACTAGCTTTATTTGCAAGTTTCATAGCCATGTAGTTGACCAAACGACGGGAGATCATATTCACCAGGTGAACCCACGTGCATTTAGATCTATCGACCTTGAGGCGCGGGCGCCGATATACTGTCCTTGTTTACATTGACTTCAATAGAAATCCGACCTTTAAACAGAGGGGAGTTACCTTTTTGCCTTTATCAGTATTCATAGCCATGTTTCATCATAACTCTTTGGTTATAACTTTTCCTTAACAAATGACTATCTTTGTATTTACCCGAACTAGTGGGCCCTTCTTGCTTGTCAGTTTATTACTGAAACTGTGATATTCATTCTGCAGAAATATAAGCACTAGTTCTAACACAAACACTTAGATCGTCAATACAGATATCTCTGACTTCATTAAGATGAAGAAATACCAAAGTGCATGTAGATTGACTCACCAGTCGAAAAGTTTGAAATCGATCAGCAATGGCGCCACCCATGGGTCTGGCAAGAAATCCCACAAACGGGGCGATGAACGAGGTAATAGCAATCTCAGGTTTCGTCAAGTTTAATCTCGATTGCATGAACATGACGACGTAAAGAAGTAGCGATGCGACACCTGAAACGTACACACGGTCAATCAATTACATCATTAATTTTCATTTGTGTAGGAAGGAAGTCCAAAACCAGTTGATGGTTACAAAGTCGATGCTTTTTTGCGAGGCCTTTCAGCCAGCCCAACCGTCTATCGTCAGGTGAATGACAAGAACGCATCAGTAGATGATTAACAATTAATCATAATAGCATCACGCATACTGTTAGTGTTCAGACACAAACTATACAAAAGAAATAAGAACAAGTTGAGAATAAAATTTCATGACCTCAAGTATATGTAATGGCTTGAGGCGGGAGGCGCATAATGAATAAAAGGAAAACGTCACAAATCTCTCCCGAAATATATATAATGCCGAATAAACACAAAGGTTTAAGTAAAAATATAATACAGGTAAAATCGGCAAACGTTTCGCGTCCAGACGCTTGTTCACTGCAAATAATGCCTCAAGATAAAAATAATAACAAGAGGATATTACCCACATAAACTAGAAAGTAGCAGTCAAGAAAAGGAAGAAAGTACTAAAGACAGCAAGAATCAGTGATACAATGCTTCGTTTTATTGCACGAAGACAGAAGAAACCGATTGTCAAAGAGGCCTGATGGACTCGACATCTGTCTCTGTGCCATAGATGCTTCGTGCAATAAAACTAAGATCGCACCATGGATTCTTGTTTTCCTCAGTATATTTTCCAATTCTTTACTGTTACTTTCCAGTATTTGTAAGTAGCATCATCGTGTCATAAGTTTTATCTTGAGGTCATGCAATTTTTTTTCTCAGCTTGTTCACATTTCTATTATTATATTATTTGTCTGACCCACAGAATTAGATTCATATTTAATTCTGTGGTCTGACCACTAGCAGAATGCGTGATATTAATCATCTACTGATGTGTTCTTGTTATTCGTCTGACGGTAGCCGATTGTGTTGGCTGAAAGGCCTCGCAAAAGCATCGACTTCGTAACCATCAACTGGCTTTGGGCTTCCTTCCTTCCTACACAAATGAATATGAACTCAGGCCCCTTTTCCTGAAATCAATGTTTTTGTGCTCATCCCTTCCCCATCCAAGGCTCTCAGCCCTTCTAGTAACCTAAGGGTGGGACCAACTTCAAACATATGCAACTCTCATCACATTAGGGTTAACAACTTCTAATGAGTGCGGTAGTGCCTTCCGAGGTACACAGACTCGAACCTGGGACTAGAGTTGGAAGTGTTTCAACGAATCTTGACCCACGGCACATGTGACCCACGACAAACAACCCACCGACTTCGGGAGAAACATGACCCTTGATCCACCACATTTTTTGACCCACTTGCTCTAAGCGTGAATGATGTGAGTACAATTTCTTTTTATGGTATCATCTTTGGTTTCATTTTTATTCAAGTTTCTAGGTCTAGGTAGAGCCCTATAGCATCAAAATTGTTGTAAAGATTTGCTATTTAGATTCTAGTGTAGCAGATCAACTAGCATGTCAATGATTAACAGACATGTATAAAAATTATCTTAAAATCAAAGTGCATGTACCACATATGCTTTAGGCTTTAAAAAATTGCAAACTATTCTGTCTCTTGTTGTAATTCTTATCTATCCTTTTTTATAGCAACATGTTTAACTCGTAGAAAGATAGGCTAAGTTACGTGCCCTACAGACTAGGATTATTGCACTGAGATTAGATGCTCAGACAAACAATATGATTTTGGCTATACAGCTATAGTGCTGCCTAAATGCCAGACTTCTTCACTAACTGTAGGCGCGAAATCAAAACCACACATTGATTGCGTATCGCCAAACATAGCGACAGAGAACCAAGCACAACACACTTTTGTACTCAAACAACATCTCAGTCAACCAACATCTCTCAGAGCACGGCAGCAACTGTTTTTGAGCCTTTAATTTGTGTGAATTACGCTTCCGTTCGAAAAGTATGAGGCGTGTGAAAGTCAATAGTGCTGCATATTTTGGCTGCGTGCATCCATCACCTCTTTCAGTTACACTGACTCACTTATCTTTTCGTGAGTCATAAGAATACGAATAAATGCAGTTCGCTGCTTTTTGAGGTTGTCAACTTTTTCATGGGTCAAGCTATTTCGAAGTGGGTCAACGAAACTTGATCCACGCCCACATGACCCGCGGCAAATGTGACCCACTTCCAAAATTCGTTAAATTTGCATGCATGATTCCTAACTTGACTAGCCACTGACCTGCTAATTGAAGAAAATAAAGAATTTTAACAGGTATCAGCTGCTTATTAATCTGCAGATGAGGGCATCTCCTCTTCGCTACGGTCTTCAGAGGCAGAATATCGGCGTCCACAACTTGACTCGACATCACCTGCAGACGAAATGTACATTTATGTTTTAAGTGAGTATTACTGAGGAAACACAATAACTCCTTGGTCTAAATATCGAAAAATGCGGCAAATTTAATTGGAAAATGAAAATTTGTCATGTGATCAATACAATGCATCATCACTAGTACATCACTTATCATAGATTCATTTATCAAAAACGGACAAATAAGCCTTCTTTTCGTGCAGAGGCAGCGACTGCGTCGTGAAACGTTTAACTAACGCGTAGATAGCTTTATCTTGACTTTTTTATTGCAAGCCATTATTAAAAGGAGCACCGTACTATTTTTCTTCTCGATACATGCGGTTTCAATATGCATAGATGTCAGTACATATTACATATTGCATAACTGCTCAGGATAACAACAGGACAACAGGAATTACTAAAAGGCATAATACAACAATTATGGGTTTCTATAATTATCAATTCTAAAACAACAATCTGCTTTTATTATCTGCTAGTTTTTACAAAGGATGTAATGTAGCTCCGTTTGTTCGATGGCTTTGTCGTTAGAGGGCATGCATGCATGTTCCAGCTCCAACGTCGCTGGTACGAACCTGCTACTCACGACTGATGAGACTCAAGAAGCCGAAACGAGGCCAATATGCCTTTAAGATAGAATGGCAATCTCTTGGACTTCAGTTTCCATCTTCCAAGGATTTTGCTAGGCAAGAAACATGGGACAACATTCGACAAGATCATCATTTTGACTTCTTGTTGGCCCACGCCAACCAATTTGATCGTGAGCGCCTACTTACAACCAAAAGATCAGAAAGTGGTTCTTGGTTGTCTACTTTCCCTGTTTCGTCGCTGGGTACGCATTTGGACTACAAAAAATATTCGACCATCACCAATGGGCCTTCCATTTACGAGCCAGTAGCGGTTAAAACTACTGGTGTATGTGAGAAGACCACAAGACACTTAATAAAAGAGCTCGGACACCGCCTTTCCGAAGCCAAGGGCGACACGCGAGAGACGCAATGGCTCCAGCAAAGGATTGCAATAGCCGTCTTGTGTGGTAATGCCCTCAGCATTCACTTGGCTGGCAAAGCACTGTCTTGACTAACTTTTCCGCCCCCCTCTCTGTTTTAGTAATGACCCACCATGAAAACTCAACTTGTCTTCTAACTTATCTTGTTCAGTAACTATGTTCTAAGCTTGTTATTTGTGAAATAAAAAAGTTATGCTTTATCTCATCTCTATTATCAGTGTGTATTTTCGCGTTAATTGCTATAATTCTGTACGGTCACAACTAAGTTAAGCAAACACAATGATAGAAGCAGTGAAAATGAATAAAGTCTGTAGTAAATATAAATAGGAAGGAGAACAGTAAAGTAAAAACAATTTGATTAAAGCAATCTCTGACAGGCAAATTATGTTTATCTACAGATAATCTAAATATCCTGCTTTGACGACTTCCTGAGTCAAATAACAATTTTTTGATTTGACTATTTTCGTTTTAGCTTCACTGTTGACTAAGAAAAGCGAGTGATTCAGACAAAATGTCCACATTATAAATGTAACATTTATACACATAACTATGCTTATTTATATCACATGTTAATCTGCTTTTATCACCCATGCATTGTCATTAAATTTGTACTTATTTATACTCTATGACATTAAAAACGATCCACTTGATATAGAAAATCTCAATGGAAGTGGACGACTTTTATTTCATAGTGCACTGACCAGGATGTCTATGCATCAAATTTGTCATGCTAATATAAAGCAGCTGTCCATTGTCGATATCTTTGGCATAGTTGATGTATGTCAAATTCGACCTTTTATCACCATCAAGCAATTCTGTCTGACTAAATTTTGAAGCAAAAATGTCACAATCAGAGTTTGTAAAAGGAATGGCTGTTGGAATGCTACGATGTGGAAAGAGTTGTAGGTTTGTTGGACGGAAGTTGGGTGTGTCACACTCCACTGTGAGCAGGTGGTGGAGTCGATGGAACAATGATGGAAATGTTAAAAGAAGGGAAGGATCAGGGAGACCGAGATTGACAAACAATGCTACCGATAGGAAGTTGGTTATCTCAGCAAAGCGCAATCGCTTTAAGAGTGTTCCTCGACTGGCCATCAGCTGGAAAACTGCAGCAGGAATTGCATGCAGTATACGAACAGCATATCGCCGTCTAGCAGAAGCGGGCCTGAGGTCATACCGACCTGCTGTAAGAATTCCTCTAAGTAAGTAATGCGAGAATTTCACACAATGACATCGTTTCACTGCCAATTTTTTTCTCCGCAGGTCTCGAACACAAGCGAAAGCGTGTGGAATGGTGTGAGCAGCATCTGTCGTGGAGCACAGAGGAATGGCGTCAAGTGATGTGGACGGATGAATCCCGTTTCACTTTGGATTTTCACGATGGTCGCATTAGAGTGCATCGAATGGTTGATGAGAGGTATTCACCCTGCTGCGTATCTGAGCATGACCGCTATGGTGGTGGTAGCGTGATGATCTGGGCCGGTATCTGGTACGGAGGTCGAACTGTCGCAGTCATTGTGAATGGGAACTTGAACGGAGAGCGATATTTATCGAATATTATATCTCCAATCGTCATCCCAACGGTAAATGAACTCAACCTCATATTCCAGGATGACAACGCTCGACCACACAGAGCTCATTGTGTAACAACAGCGATAGTGAGATCTGGAATTCGCATCCTCCATTGGCCTTCACGCTCCCCTGACTTGTCTCCGATCGAACATGCTTGGGATGAACTTGGTCGGAAAGTGTGAGATGCATATGATCATCCGCCATCAACACTGACAGCTCTTTCAGAGAGACTCATCGATCAATGGTCATTGCTGGATCAGGAACGGCTTGATTATCTTTGCGACTCGATGCCGATGAGACTTCAAAGCTGCATTTCAGTGCGGGGAGGACATACTCGGTACTAATGTCTCCCATTTATTCAAATATAATGTTTTATATAAAATGCTATCATATAATTCATGAGTGTGAGTGGAATAAAGTTCATATATTTGAGTGGAGCATTTTTTATGTCAGGCAGTATATATTCCATTTACACTGCACTATTTCCAGTGCAATGATAAAGACAGAAGATAACTCTACTCAGCCTGTTGCTTGGAGTGAATAATCTCAATGAATAACCAAGAAGGTGAATACTTCTAATGTGCGTGTTATATTAAAGTAGCACGTCAGCAATAAAGCCAAATCAAGTTATCAGGGAAGTTCCAGACTATATAATGTATACAGTCTGTCGCGGTAGTTCTATAAGTGAAGTTTCTTTGACATAAAATGCGTGCATTTTCAGTCCTATATGTTTCTAGGAGTCTATGTGTATTTCATGATGTTTGTGTACAAAATGAGCATGTCATATCAAAAACCTTCACATTCCCGAGCAACCTAAGTTCTCTTTATTGCAATTTATTCATGCGCGTATGCAAAGTATTGTACATTTATTTGCCATTTAACTTTATCTCTTAGTGCCTTTTTGGATCTCAACGTTAAATGTAGCTCATCACCTCTATGTGTGCTGCGAATCTCTGTCCCTCTGATGATTCCATTTTAGATTATTCGATAATGTCCACATATCAGCAGTTTACTGTTGATCCATTATGTTGACCAGAATAAACTAAGAGCCACCGCAATTCGTGGTGTTTTCCATTTACTAAGCACTTCAAATCAGAGATCCTCGAGAGAGATAATTGGGTATCAAAATCCGGGGTGGTACGAAGTGGACTTCCACTTCAAGCTAGCCACTATTTTAGGTTAATGACTTGCGGAACATGGAAATTACGCATCTGGTGTACAGACTGGTCTAACTGCATCCGCAATATTTAACAACTTTAATGATGGCATAATTTAATGATCGAGGAAATAAATGAATCTCAACCAGAATAAACAACTTTTTGCAAATGAAGGATCTATATACATATCAAATCATCCCAGGACCTCCTGGGGCGTTATCATTGATTTAAGCTGTAACGTCACTACTCTCCAACTGTGGGCTTGAACACTGCTGACAGAGGGACTTTTCTGGAGCGTTGTCATGCTTTCAGTTTGGAAAACCTTTTCCAGGGTTCCAATGACACCTTAAGAGCTCGACATACGATCAAACGATCGTCAGGTAAACAATGCTAATAGATCGTCACTTAACCAATATGCCACGGAGATCATTGACTATCAATATACGCTCAATGTGGACAAAATGAATTTCGAATACAGGCTTTCAAGTGCCTACTTTCTTCGATTCTATCCAAAATGGAGACTTTCATGTTATGTTCTTGATTTTGGATAGAGTCGAATGATATGAAAACGAACGAAAAAGAAAAATGAAATTCACAAGTCAATTGATGACCGCCTATCCTTTTGGTTTGAATATGCAGCTCGCTTTACAGCGGTCACCTATATTTGACCCTAAATCTCCTATCTCTGTGACCAGGATGTCTGCTAATTGACTTGGAGAATCTATGAGTTATTCTATCTCTTCTGTGTCTGTGATTCTGTGCATGTAATCCTGATATACTGCAAAGTTTTAGTGCTTGCACCATTTGAATTTTACATATTTTTGTGCGTCTATTCCTGATGAAGGATAAGAGCAACTGTTCCACTCCTATCCGAAACCGGTAGAATACACATTTTATGATATCATCTACTTGATTTAATTACGACGTTATCGCAAATATCATATAATTAAATTGTTATCTGAGATGCTCAAACATCGAAAGGGATAGCGTCACCATTTCCTTCATCGAACATTATCGACCAAATACCACTGGTCAAGACCACGAACTGGTTTAAGTTGAAGTTTACTTAGCCACAAGTGTCGTCTTAGAATTGTTCTATGTACATGTAGTTAAGATCGCAGGTACATCAATGTTTGCATCAGAGACAGGAAACACTAAATCAGTACAACAAGCATTATAAATCCCAGAGATAGATAATTTAAAAATATTGCTTCTTTTGCTTAAGGTGACTTTTTGCAAGTCTAACCAATATTCAGGACTTTTACAGGCTTCCAGGTTTTTGCATGATGTAAGCCACCCTGTTTTACTGTTTGACTGGTATAAAAACACAAATATAAATGTAAGCACCATCAGTTAAAATTGTTGAAAAAAGAAAAACGCTGACATCAAAACATCATTCCTATTTTCGTGCATTGATACATTTATCCAGAACTTTTCGCTGTTTCGCCTTAATTTCTTGCATCTCTTCATGCCTTTTCTCCAAAGTCTCCCGAGCTGATGACATTTGCTTCTTGGCTACTTCCATCAGTCCCTGTGCATCACAGACTTCCGAAAAGTCCTTCGATATGATGGCTTCATGCAGATCTTGCTAGATCTTTCAATATTTTGTTCTGTAGAGGAATACGGCTGGTGAGAAATTTGGTTATGCGCTGGTAACATTTTCAGATTTCCCCGATTGCACCTATCCTTGGTTCCGGCCTCATCGCTTTCAACGCAACATTGCTCGTTGACTCTCCGACAATAATCTTTTCATTCGAAAACTGATTCTCCTCTGCCTGTAATTCCACGTGCAAGAGCTGATGACCTCTGCTATCCCCGACCGCATCCACTGTCAAAAACCGAAGCATGACAGCTCGTGTCAGTTCCGAGAGCTGCTCATAGATGACATGAATTATCGGCTCCTCTCTTTGAAAAAGAGTAAGAAATGGATGAAAAATGTCTTCCTGACTCGTCAGAAATGCAACTGAACCTAAACTTAAGGATCCTTCAGTTTCTGACAAATTCTTCACAAGCGTTCATTGACTTCCTTTTTTTCTCGATCTTGCTTTGTCGAGCCTCTTTAGGCCATGTACAAACTCGGTAACGCGGCAGCCCAAGAGCATTCTTCTCTTACAAAGAAGAATTCCAGAAATCATCGATTCGCTTGTATCCTGATGTTTCGGTTTCTTTGTACCACTTATCCGGAATTTATTGTGTCTGATAAAGCTTGTATTCGTCAGCCAATACACCGATCTCCGATTCATCAATGAATGGCATCTGTCGTACAATGCGTGTTACAGAGTCGACTCCTAGAACAGACCGTTGCATTAGAGGATGAAATGCGGCCAGATCTTTCAATATTCTGTTCTGCAGAGGAAGACGGTTGGTAGGAAATTAGGTTATGCGCTGGTAACATTTTCGGATTTCCCTATCCTCTGTTCCGGCCTCATCGCCTTCAACGCAGCATTCCTTGTTACAATGTATATTTAATGGTTGAGGAAGAGCCAAGGTCTTAACGATGTTGTAATTTAATTAAGGTATAATTAATTTCGGTTGCTATTCGGCAACCATCATTCCTCGTTGACTCTTTTCATTCGACAGCTGATTCTCCTCTGCCTGCAAAACGACTATCCCCGACCGTATTCACTGTCAGAAACCGAAGCATGGCAGCTCGTGTCAGTTCCGAGAGCTGCTCATAGATGACATGAATTATCGGCTCCTCTCTTTGAAAAAGAGTAAGAAATGGATGAAAAATGTCTTCCTGACTCGTCAGAAATGCAACTGAACCTAAACTTAAGGATCATTCAGTTTCTGACAAATTCTTCACAAGCGTTCATTGACTTCCTTTTTTTCTCGATCTTGCTTTGTCGAGCCTCTTTAGGAATATCTCTCAGGAAATATTCATCAATTTCCTCCATCGTATGTAGCACCCGTTTCTCGGCTGGGATCAGCGTTAACCAACGACATCGCACGTGCTTGATGAATGATTTTTCATCAAAGCCCATATTCAATTGGGTTTTCGAAAAATCGTCTTTTCGACATGTTGATGCCCTGAGGTGGCAGAACATAATATCCAACACAGGTTATTCAGCTTCCTCTCCCAACTCATTCACTCTTTCTCGAAAGGCATTGTGAGTAGTATGAAGATTGCAGGGTATGAATGGTGCATGACCTCTTATACCAATTTCCTTCTTGTGCTCGTTGACCTTGTTCCAAATGGATTGACGTTTAGACCATCTGAACCTAAACTGATGAGCTGCTTTAGAGACAGTCCTTCTTCACTCAAAGTCTGGATAATGGCTTCAGAAACCTGGTCACCTTTGGCATGACCGAACATCGGAGCCTTCAAAAAACGAATTGAATTCGACCCGTTTTTTCAGACCAATATCTGACAAGCAAGTCACATTGCTTCCGGTCGTGCGAAATTTCGGCTTCTAGTCCGGCAGCCAGAACGAGTTTCTGCAGGGAACGAGGCCGAAAGTGAGACTTTCACAGAATGATGTACACTCTATGCCTACCACGAATCGGTACGTCTGCCGACTTCTAGTGAGTTCCTCTTCTTATCAGACAAGATCAAAGAAAAGTGCATGTAAATCCAATGGGAGGCAGACTGCAGATTTTGGCTAAAATGAAATTTTCTATGTTTTCTCAGATTAAACGAAATGCGTTAAGCCTAGAGTCATAATTTTTGACATGGAATGTCTTCAGGTCACTTCCTCTCATGTTCATGCACCCCTGTCCATAAAGCTATACACGTTTAGATTTGACGAGCCTCTTAATGTTGGCAAACACAAACATTTTGAGCAACTTTATCCACATTCAACCACATTCCCACTTACATTGCCGATTAGATGCATGATAAAAGCACATGCACATGATAGGGAGTGACCCTGAAGGCATTCCATGTCAAAAATTATGACTCTGGGCTTAGTACTTTTCGTTTAATCTGAGAAAACATACAAAATTTCATTTTAGCCAAAAACTGCAATCTGCGTCCCATTGGATTTACATGTGTTTTTTTTATCCTGTCTGACAAGAAGAGGAACTCACTAGAACTCGGCAGACGTACCGATTCGTAGTAGGCATAGGGTGTGCATCATTCTGTGAAAGTCTCACTTTCGGCCTCGTTCCCTGCAGACACTCGTTCTGGCTGCCGGATTATTCTTCAAACATCAATGTGAATGCAACTCCAGATTCGCGTATATCCTCACATAATTCTCGTCGAAAATGGGGACCCAAACCATCCGAAATAAGGGAAGATACCTTTGTTTTGCTGAGTGAAAATTGTTCAGCAGCATCACATGAAATCATTCTTCTGAACAGTTGTGGTAATTGCTCACAGGAAGAGTAACAGTAGTGGGAATGAGCAACCTTCATAGCCCAGAGAATTTCTAAGGTGGAAACTTCCTCGTTTTGACGCAAAAAGTTATAGTTCTACGTATAGTTATAAAGATAGCACGACTTATCACCATACCAATCTGGTTGCCGACGAATGCGGGAACTCCGTCTCAAACCATCAGGATTTGAATCACTCGCTTCCTCTATCGTCCTTATTGGGGGATTCTCCTGTACTGAGGATTCTTGTTCTTGTTCTACCAGTCGAGGTTTAACATCAGCGGATCTCCTTTTCACTTTGCCGTTGTCCTCGAACATCTCGTAAATTCTTCTGGAACCACAAGACGGAGCGCCATATCCTGCTAGCCAATGAGAATCATGCTTACCCCCTCCCCCCTCCGAATTTACGATACCAAAGGAGTTCTCGGTTTATGATTGCCTTTCTTAGCTTTCAGTTTAGAAACAGTTGATCGGAGCCATTTCCCTCGCGAACTGCTAGTAGTGCATTGTCCAAAAGTTGATCATTGTCCTTACACAAGCTACTCATGACCAACAGTTTCTCTTTCAAAGTTCTCACGGCACGCTTTGCTGTCCCATTTGACTGTGGATGCCAAGGAGGAGAAAACATATGCCGAATTCCATTAGCATCAAGCCAATGCTTCAATTCTTGAGAACAGAATTGCCTGCCATTGTCCGAAACCAATAGCTCCATGCTACCAAAAGATACGATGTACTTTCTCAGGTACGTGATGACACGAACTGGTCATGTCATCCGTCCAGAATGCTTCTATCCATCCACTATAAGCCTCCACCATTACTACCAGCATATTTCCGAAGCGATGTGAACTCGCTCATTTGGATGATTTGCTTTCGGCCATGAAACCGGACTTGGTTTAGTTCCTTGTGCTTTGTATTGTTGACAAATCTCACATCCTTTTACCATGAATTCAACATCATTACTGAGCCCAGGCCAGTAAAAGGATTCTCGACACAAGCGTTTCGTGTTGACGACACCTGCATGACCTGAATGCGCCCACTTGAGAAGACATTCTCTGAGACTTTTTGGTATGATGGGAGTGACAGCCTTGTACAGGATACCATCTTTGAAAGATAATTCTCGAAACATTGATGTATATGGACTTCTTTTCAATATCGATCCGCTTCTGAATTTGTTGAGAACCATCTGTAGCTCATCATCATGCTCAGTTTCAGTAGCTAGTTCTTCAATAGTAATTGGAATGCCACTTGAATTGAATACTGAGAATACTTGGTGATTAACAAGAGAATCAGGATCTTCTTCAGATAACTCACTGACATCTGGTAGCCGCGATAAAGCATCAGCATCGGGAATTTTCTTCGATCGCTTGCCAACAATATCGTAGGCGCATCCCTGTAATTCCAAAGCCCAACGCTGTACTCTAGCAGCAGCAATTTTCGACAATGTAGATCTGGGTCCCAGTAAGGACTCCAACGGCTTGTGATCAGTAACCCAAACAAACTTTCTTCCAGCCAAAAACTGTCGAAATCGCTTTGTCACTGCCCAGAAAAAGGACAACACTTCTAGCTCTATAGACGCATAGTTCGTCTCCGTATCAGTACGTTTTTTTGAAGCGAATGCCACCGGCCTACCTTTTTGAGATAAAACACCTGATATTCCGACAGCACTAGCATCTGTTGTTGGCGTGACAGGACCATTGAGATCATATGGGGCCAACGATGGAATTTCTGCAAGCTTGTTCTTCAAACCTTAAAAGCATTTTCTATGTTTTGTAGTCCATTAAAACGTCGATTCATGTCGCAATAACTCGTACAAAGGCGCTGTATACTGAACTATGTCTTCCACAAAGTCCATTAGGTAATTGACCATGCCCAAAAAGGTATGCAGTTCACTTTTGCTTTCAGGTTCAGACATTTGATTGATAGCACGCACGTGAATTGGATGTGGTTGAATGCCTTTGTCAGCAGAAATCACATGTCCCAGGAAAGATGCTTCCGTGGGATCGATTATGGTCTTCTTTCCAATTAATCTTCATGCCATTCTTGTGTAAAATCTGTACCGCTAATTCCGTATTTTGTTTTAATTCTTCTGAGGTTTTTGCAGTTATCAGCCAATCGTCGACATAGCCTACCGCGCTCGGGACAGGAGCCATAATTTTTGTAATTTCTCTGTTGAAGATGGCTGGAGAGGCATTAATACCCATTGGAAGTCTTGTATGTCGAAATATTCCATGGCCTGTATTAATACAAGTCATCTTGTCATCAAGTCTGTATTACTACAAGTCAGCTTGATGATTCATCCAGCTCGATACTGAAAAATGCTTTCTCAATATCCAATTTTGTGAATCTTTTAGCACCAGTAGCAACTTGGAAGAGGCGCTCTTTCGTTGGGAACACTGATGGCGGTATTTCGATGTGTTTGTTTAACTCAGAGAAGTCTTCCCTAATCCTGACTGATCCATCTGGCTTTCGCACTATTACGATTGGACTTGCCCATTAACTATATTCCACCGGCTCCAATACGCCTTGATTTACCAATTCTCGAATTGCATCGGAGACTCCCTTCTCTAACGAATACGGGATTCTTCTGGCAGGGATACATATCGGCTGTAAGTCTTGTGTTTTAATCCTGAAATTTGCCTTGATTCTTACAGAATCTCTGTCAGAAACTGCACAGACTTGAGGAATTAGGCTGAATGCCTTTATCCACTGCCTACCCATTACAGGAGTTCCACCGTCTGAGATGTAAATCGGTAGAGTCTCTCCGGCTGAGTTAATGACTACTTGAAATTCACCAATCACTTTAATAGAGTTATCATTGAAGTCTGTAAGATAGGCACTTTTTCTCTTGATTTTCTCTTGTAAGCGGGAGACATGTGAGAATGGAACAATTGTGGCAGGGGAACCGGAATCTACCACCATTTCCACTTCACATTTCTTATCCAGTGTCACAGGGATGGTCCATGCTGGCGGATATTCACCTTGTACGTTCAAACATTTAAAGTTGAATTCATTCACAGCGTGGACAAATGTTTTCTTGTGATCAGCTATTGACCGTTGACCTTTACAACACGATGCCCAGTGATTCTTCTTTCCACAGGTTTTACACGTTTGACCATATGCAGGATATTGGAGGGGTTGGTGGAATCGACCACACCTTCCACAGTTGCTTTTGCCATGATTCAAATGTCTTGATTGTATGTGATTTCGATTCATGTTTGGCCTTTTATCTCGCGTTAATAGCACATTGCCTTTCTCCGGTTTGATGAGTTTCTCCGCTGCATTCACTGCTTCTGAGGCCCTTGCCAGTTCCACTGCTCGATCAAAAGTTAAGCCACTTAACTTTGCTTCAGGGCTATTCAGAATCACTGACCTTACATCCGAGTCACGTAAACCAAATACAAATCGATCTCTCAAATATGTTTTAAGTTGGCTACCAAAATCACAATTCTTCGATTTGTTATAAAGCAAAGTAGTATAGTCAGAAATTGAAAGATTCCCTTGCGTTGTGAGACTGAATTCATATCTTTCAGCAATTGGAATCTTATTTGGTTTGGAATGATTGATCAAAGTTTCTTTGAGTTCATCGTACGTGTATTCGGAAGGTTCCTTTTCAACAAGTGTTGTTAATAATCCAAAGCCTTCTCTGCCGACTTGCCCAAATAATTCATTTAGACGTAATTCATTCCTGTCCTTCTCATCTGTAATCTTGACAATTGATTTCCAGATTCTGCCTTCGAATCGTTGAAACCATTGCTTTGCATTTTTCTCTGTTATTCGCTACTCATTGCTCTGCGACGCCATTGATATGTTTAGCTCCAAAAAGAAGGACCGATCTGTTTGCCAGTCCAGTTTATTGTGACTTGGTAATTTATGAAACATCATCAAAGCTATGACATGAATTGATCTCAGACAGCGCGGTGCATGGACGAAAGATAACAACTACACTGCGCTGTCCAATCGATGTCCAAGATATCGGACACAACAAATGTGTTTGAAATTTCGTCTGTCGAGTCTACAAATATTCACTTTAGCAAATATTCACCAAGCAACAACCCGAAAACTAAAACAATGATTTGACGTGATCTAACGTCACTTTTTCTCGTGATCGATGTTGTCTATCTCAACGATGCAACACGCATAACTAGATCACATTGACTCTTCCGTAAATAGACATCCGCTAGCTTCTGAAAATTAAAAATAGGGAGTCCTGAACATCATGCTAACGGACAATAATCCTTCAAAACGGACTAAATGTAAAATATTGTAAATTATAGATTTTTTCACACTAATCAATATTGGCATCGCATTACTACGTGCCTCGCTGAAAAGTCTATGACTCTGATAAAAATAAGGAATATAATGGGATTGAGGGTGATTGGATGAGTACTTTGATGATGGTGGGACGTTTGATATTTTAGATATTTTGCATTTTCGTTTTTAAAAATTTCTAAGTTATCGTTTAATTCATTATCAAAATTACTACTAATTAAAGAATGGTTTCTTGAGGAAAAGCAGGAAAAAGTAGGATAAAGTAGGTACACTTGAAAGCATGGAAACACGTCACAGATAATGCCACAGTACCTTTTGTCTGATCAATCAAAAATCTCCGAGCATGATGAAATTCACTAATTTTGCATGATATGAAAATCACTCTTTACACAGCGGTCATTAAATGTAAATGAAAAGATAAGCAGCATGGTTCTTTAATTCAACATCATTAGAAAAAGATGCATCTTCATCTTTTCATTTAGATAATGCATCTTCAATTTTCATTGATCATGAAAAATTAGCAAATTTCATTGAGCAAATTCATAAATTACATCTTTTTGTTTGATTGATTAGACGAAAGGTGCCCAGCGAAATCTGTTTTTAAAGACTGTCACGGTATTACAATTCGGCATCGGCGATTATCTTGAAGTATGATCGCAAGTTGATCGTCTTTATATCAACTTGTAGTGAATGACAGCAATTGGAATAGCGACTGTTGGTTTAGGGTGCTACTAAGGTATTCATTCTAGAGAACAAAATATTAGCAGACTGATATTCCACTGACTGAAAATTTCATTGTCTTCAGTGTTCAATGCATTGAGAATGGTAGAACAATTAAGTAATGAAGCAGTGACATACACCAAAAGATAACATTGGGATACGGTATGTTGCATATCTGAAGCGTTGAAAAATCAATTGATATGAAAGGATGAATATAAGTATATATACAGGAATCAAACTATACAAACGCCAAATGCTATTCTAACTTCTAACTATTGAAATGGTGCACATGAGTTAATGTGTTAAACCTGTTAAATGGACAACCTTAACTACAAATTAAGCGATACACTCTCTTCCGAAATCGGTCCAATTTTTACAACCGAAATCGGGTTAGAATAGGTTGAAATAGGATTCCTTGAGAATTAAACGAATTTTCGATAGGGACTTTGCGATAGGGAAAGACAATAAAAGAGTAGAGAAATATACAAGCATAATCTTCTAGACTATGCTCCGAATTTTTGAGCAGCATGAATTGATAGAATGTATGATAATTATTTAATTTCATCAGCCAAAAAGGCAAGGATGCACGGCTTTGCATAGCGAGCAACCTTCAACAACACATTACAATAGTATTCTCAAATAACTACATTCTTTATTGATGGGCATAGAATCACGACTTTCTTCAGGAATCGGGCAGAATTACATCTTCAGGAATCGGTAGAACTGCATTTATTCAGGAATCGGACAGAATTACAGTTTTCAGGAATCGGGCAGAATTACATCTTTCCTCAAGAATCGGGCAGAAGTAGATCCTTCTTCAAGGAATTCGATGGACCTGCGACTTCTTGAGGGGCAGTGATGAGACTATTTCCTTTTTCAGGGATTGTAATGGGACGGCTGTGCTTAGAACAGGATGGGATTGCACTGAATTTCCGCACCAGCTTTAGAATGTACAACATTACATGATCTGGATGCAGTGATACAAGTGGGGAGATAGAATGACTGCTTCGCCTGTCACTGATACTGATCCATCTCTCCTTTCTATACTTCTCCCTCGTCAACCGGATTCAAATTCTTATCTATCTCTCCATAACATCACAAGTGATTGTCCGGAAACTAGGACTTTGTGAGTGAGCACCTGTCCTCTGCATCCCACGACGAACTTTGACAGATCCCCTCCAAACCGATACAACTTTCCCTCTGTACTTAGCCTCCTCGCCTCCATTCTGGGTCCAGCTTGGCAGAAAATTCGAGCAAGCGCACGGCAGTCAATGGGGAAATTTTGCGTCCTTTCACCCGAGATGAAGAACGCCCTGAGGCTATAACGGCCTGGCTAACGGATAGAAAAGGAAATTTATATTACACAGCAAGAAATTAGGTCGTCTTCATAGCCACGAAATCCGAGAATTTGATATTACATGCGCAGTAGTTTCTTATATCGATACTAGTCGAGACAGCAATTTTTCAGGTCATCTGAAACTGAGCGAATGAAGACAAAGTTGAGAATCAGGAAATGTTAGCTTAGACTGTCTGCGACGATCAGATGATTTATGAAAACAAGTTTCCGAAATTAAATGATTTGATTTATTGAACACTTTGCTAAGCACCAAATCACGCACTTCAATTACTTTGCAGGTTATGCAATGAGACCAGGCGGCTAGCAATTCAAGGTCGAGTATTATTCAATTAAATGTCAAGGCTGATAGATTGAATTTCATGTCTATAGAGTTACTGCACAGTCAATGATTCGGATGTTCACAGCATTCATTTTCAGGGCAAGTGAATGAATTACAGGCTAACAGTATACGAAAATCTATGAGTGAGCTTGATACAATATCGAAATTAAACTTAAAATACAAAGTAAGATAGTAAACAACAAAAAACAACAAGAGGCCTTCATACATCACTACTAGAGGCCGCATGAGCCCTTGGTCTTGCATAATAAACACTAACTCATTTTTTGTCAGCATTGACAGTTTCCAACAATAGCCGCGGCTTCTATTCGGAGAAGCAACCTATCTAGCTTTAGGCACTGTCGTTAATGTTATTGACCATTTAAAATAAATGACACTTAACACTGGAATAAGAAATATCAAGAAAAATTACTTTGAAATCATGTATTGAATAGAGATGTTCGCGGCTCGAGAAAATTGAGCCGAAGCCAGCCGATTATATCTTATATTTAGCCGAGTCGAAGCCGTGATGAAAAAAGCCTAGCCAGCTGGCGGCTAAGCCGATTTAGCCGACTGAGTTGAGCAGTTTTCTATTCACACATTGGAACAAAATCAATCAAAATATAAATCTTTTTGTACATTAATCGAAGTGAATGCATATTTCAATTGTAAACAAACTCTACACTCTCTCGGGCCTCGAAATCTAATCTACATGCAGTCCGACTCAACAAGAGGAGGTTAAAACATTCACTTATGAACCACTAAGAGGAAGACGTTCATCTAATGAGACTCCATTACAAAGAGTGGCCGAGTTACTAACTATAAATAGAATGGATCACGTCACTAAGAGACAGCCATCACTAGTTTGAGGTGTAAAGCGTGCTGAGTAATGTTGTCAGCTCTTCCAGGAAAGTCTCGTCAATGCTTCCAGGAAAAAAGCTATGTGGAAGCGTGCCGCGTGCATACTGTAAGCTTCAGAAAGCAAGTGAGACAGTCCTCTAATGAATTATGAAGTGTGTGTAAGAATTGATCATCTTATGACTTGGATGACCAAGTGAATTTTCTCAAGTCGGCAGAAATGTTTCAAAGCTGTCTCACGAATCACGATGCGATATCGGCTAAGACGGCGCGGAGATGAATTCATTAGCCGAGCCGATATATAATTATCTTCACGCGCGGCTAGCCGATCGGCTCGGCTTGATACATCACTAGTATATAATCATTATGTTTGAAATGATAATTCCAAAATCCTACTCACGAGTGATGAAGCCCAAAGTACCAAAGGCTGAATCTGCTGAAATTTAAACAACCTTGCGAAGACAGGTTACATGATAAATTTGAAGAAGACAATTCCAACTAACTTAGTGTACTGCTTTTCTTTCGTGTAATTAAGATATGGAATTCTCTGAACGATTCTATTGTCATTTTGTGAACTACTCCGTTATGGCGCTCTAATCCGGCAGCCAGAGCGAGTTATTGCAGGGAATGAGGCCGAAAATGAGACTTTCACAGAATGATGCACACCCCATGCCTACTACGATTCTGCGCGTCTGCTGAGTTTAGTTAGTTTCTCTTCTTGTCAGACACGATCAAAGAAAAACACATGTTAATGCAATGGGACCCAGATTGCAGTTTTTGGCAAAAATGAAATTTTGAATGTAAACGCTTATTAAGTTCAGAATACTAAGTCTACAGCCATAATTTTTGACATACAAGGTCTTTAAGTAATTTCCTGTTATGTGCATGTGTTATGTGCATGTGCCGATCATGCTTCTGATCGGCAAAATATGCGAAAATGTGGTTAAATGTTGATTAAATTGTTCAAAATGATTGTGTTTGCTAACACTAGGAGACTTGCCGAATCTGAATGTGTTTAGCTTCATAGTCAAGGGTGCATGACAAAAATTGTTTCCATGGGCTTCCATGTCAAACATTGTGACTTTGGGCGCAGTACTTTTCGCTAAATCAGAGAGAAAGATGGAAATTTAATTTTTGCCAAAAACTGTAACCAGCGGCCTATTTGATTAACATGTTCTTCTTTGATCTTGTCTGACAAGAAGAGGAACCAGGTGGAACTTGGCAGAGGCGAAGATTCGTAGTAGGTATGGAGCGCACATCATTCTGTGAAAGTCTCGTTCCCTGTAGAAATTCGCTCTGGCTACCGGAATATTCTAGACAGGATGGACTATTGGCCTACGAAAAAAGCTGGAAACTCGTCCTTCCGGAAAAACTCTATTTTTTCAATTTATTTAATGTTTGAATAAACCTTATCCTAATCAAGTTTTATGATAAGAATATAGTACGTGCCAAGTCTATAAGTTTTGAACTTTTGAAGCTGACGATATAACTTCAAACCAAATCAGCGATATCCTTACATATGCTCAAATTTAACAATATGTACATTACCGGGTATTCTCAATTAAAATCCAACTAACATGTGAGATATAGGGCCTGTGATTCATGTCAACCGATTGAGAAAGATACATAATATTGCATGAATTGTAATGAGATTTATATGATATAGTCATTGTATCACAATGTCTTTATCAAGTAGAGTATAAACTATGCTTAACTTAAATCATACACGCAACGCTCAAACATGAAATTAAAGTCAACACGAGACTGGCAAATATAAAACAATATATTCGACATGACACAAAACCGTTTTCTTGATCAATTATCAGCGCTCCAGCCCTTACCACATACCATAGAAATTAACATTACCTGTTATCTACTTCTATGCCCCTACCCTCTTTTTCTTAATCCATTTTTGTCGATTCTCCAGACCAAAGAAATCTGCATGAAAAATCCGAAAAAATAGTCCACCCTGGTTCAAGACGACACTTCATTTCAGTGACTTTTGTTCACATTGTGATCATTAATCTCAATCTTTAAAATAAGTTAAATCACATATATATTCTGCATCAGCGCTTGTTGTAAGTGTAATTCTGACTATTGACTTGCGCTTTCTGTTGTGTAATTGCCTTAGAACAAACACATCCCTCATGCCGAAAGTATGTACACTGAAATGACAGAAGAAAGCTGTAGAACTCAATGATCTATTGACTGTAACAACTTTTTATCGTTGCATGAAATGTTTACACAACTTCTTAATACAAAGATCATGCGTGCCTAGTTTGCGATAATCGGCGCCTCCAATATTCGTGATAATACACTTAGCTGAAATTCTTTACTGGATTCTACATTGGTGAATAGCAATTGGTATAGATTTTTTGGTCGATTTTCCAAATGTCAATGATACGTGTGATGTTAACGGACGAATGGAATCAAAGTTTGCTATACTGACAATAAAAAAGCGAGAGACCATCTTAATGTCAAGTGACTACATCACGTGAGATGAAAAGTATTGAGAAAATAACGTGACCGTTGAATGTTGACATTTCCATACATCGATATAAATCTCATGCATTAACGCCAATCTTCGATAACATCAATGACATTGACAGACGGAAATCAATGTTTGAAGTGTTCTTGTCAGAATACAATGATTTCACATTTTCATAATGCTTTCGATAAAATTTATCATATCTGTACAGGATGGATGGTACATGTTTCTGCCTATGATGTCTCTTTGGTTGGGTAGATGTGACAAGTGACGTTGACGCTAGACACAATATTATTCAACCATCTCAAAGTTCAAAGTTGACATAAACACAAAGACTTCAATAATTATCGGCATGTCTTCTTGAAAACTTCAAGTACAATCACATGGGTAAAATAGCGATGAGAAAAATATCAAAATGTATAGATTTGTTACATAGCGAATCACATATGGAAGCCGAACGCCCGACCGGCCTTGATTTTGATATTGAGTGCACAGAATTTCATTTTTTTAAAAGATTGCTGCTAACATACATGTAGATGGACATAGGGTTTCCATATTTCCCGATAATCCATTTCCCGGGAAATGACTAAATTGCAATAATGTTGTATTAACCGTCCAACAGTGTCCAAAGCATGGAAAATGGACGCAAACCGAAAAATTAAGTTACCAACATATGACAGGGATTATATACATGGTTTTCGGTTATACCTTGTACTATGTGGTATATCAAGCACACCACTAAGGCACATCTGAACTTGCACTTATAGTGATACGACCTGATATCTGATTTCTCAACTTCAAATACATGTACCAAGTTTCAGTGCATGATAACTGTCACTCATATTTGAATTAGGCTACCATACAACAAATCATTACACAGTCTGGTATGAGTCTGGTTAGGTCTATCGACTACTATATACAACACACTGATCATGCCCCTGCAACATTAAACGTTTTACAGTACAAAGAAGTACATGTTTTAGAATATAAAAGTGAAGCTTTTGGAAAACGACATGTACGTGTATTTTCTTGACAACATAAAAAGTCGTAGAAGTGACAAACAAGGTGTTCAATGCTCAAAATGCTCTAAAAAGTTCAGCTCTAAAAAAGTTTAATTTTTTGTTAAATGGTTGTTCAAAATAATTAACGATGAGAGCAATCGGTATCCTATACGATTTCTTATTTTGCGCGCAAAATTTCCAGAAACCGAAAATGCTCTTTCTGAAGACACAGACGTGGATTTGATGGAAAGGATTGATTGATAGATATTTTCAAGTTTTGATGCACGTATCTTATCTTTCTCCAGCATTCGGAAATCAGACGCTAGGTTTCCAGTTTTGAGTCGATTTTTGACTTGCTACTGCCAGCATTGAATTGATTTGGTTTTGTAATTCAGATTCCAAATTTTCCTCTGGAATAATGTGTTCTTCATCATTCAATGCATCTTACATATTGACATCACTATCCGAATCATTATCTGTATGAAGTCTCATAAAAATGTCATTTGCTAGTGCTTGATAGGAACTACGTGATGTGCGTTTGAATACAAAATTCTCTTCAGAACGGATTGAGTCTGGATTGTGAAGGAAGAGCAACAATGTCATGAGACAGTCGTTTCTTCGCTGAGAAATGCGATCTTAGAGATAACCGAGCAACAGTTTGCTGAAAGGTGTATCAAATGAATTCAACTTTGCTATCAAGAATCTCAAAGCCGCTTCAGCTGATAGTAGGGTTGCATCAGCTCTACAAAGAGCATCAACAGTCACTTTCACTGGTTCCAGACTCTTACATAACTCGTCTATGACTTGCATATCATTATCAGAAACTTTAGAAGAAGACTTGATGTCTACGAAAGCCTTCATAATACAAGGACGCAATTGAACACATCGCTGTGTCATTTTACACAAACTATTCCATCGTGTTCTGACATCTTATGTCAGATTGAGCTCCTTGCCGAATTGTTGCTTCACATATGCTAGGAGTATTTCGTTTGACTTACTACTGTACCTGAATTTCTTAACATCCTCGCGAACTCCATGAATTATATGGTTGAAGTCGGAGCTCAATTCAGCCTTTGTCAATTCGTCGTTCTCGTTATCTGAATCTAATTAAGAAGAATCATTCGCGTCCTCATCTACATTTTGGGCGCTTATAAATCGCATCTGGTACTGCTAAATGAATGGCGTGTGCATAGCATTTCTGCACAAATAACTGGGATAAATCACCTAGTCTCTGCATAACTGCAGCCCCATCGGAAACAATAGCAATGCAATGGTTTTCAAGATGAATTTCATACTTCATCAGGTGCGTCCGAATACAATCTAACATTCTGTCAGCTGTGAAAGTTCCAGTTATCCTAATGAGACCCAAGCACACTTGAAGTGGATCTTTACCATGAATTTGCATGTTCAGGAATCTACGGCTCCTCAAACTAGTCCATTCATCGATCACAAGACAAAATCGCTCGCCTTCTTAAATTCGTTCCTGAAGTAGCGCGATGCTTTCATGATTCACTTTATCCGTATACTGGTTAATTATCTCAGTAATTATTGAAGGAGAACGAGGCAAACACATACCGTCTCTGGACATGGATTTATGCAAGTATTCACTTTTGCACAGTGCATGTATAGATATGCATGCAACATGTAGTGAGTACAACAAATTGAAAAAATTGCCATCTACAGCAACTAATCTTGCAACATCTCTTGGAGAGATTTCGTTTCACGATCGAAACCGAGTTTCTCTTGTGTCCAACCATTTTTTTGCTGCTTAGAAGACGAACTGGAGTTTGAAGACTCTAACATGAGGTCATGTTTGTGTAAATGACGGCGCAAGCCGCTGGTAGAAACACCCTGATATTTGATCATTGCTGAACATTTTTCGCACTTAGCAGTTCCGTTTCCACTTTTATCAAAATATTGCCACGCTGGAGATTTTGAAGCCATGTACGTATAATCTACGTGAACTCGGTGAGATAATGAATAACAGAACTTCCAAGTAAGTAATCGGATATTTTCCCTGCAACGCTTTCGAGCTCAACCAATCAGAATTAATCTGCACTAATCGATGTTTGTTTCATCCTGTCACACACTGCATACACACTATGAACAGCTGTGAATAGTGCTGCGATTTAGCTTCAGTGGCTTCCCTGCCTCATCGCTGGCTTCGCTGATGTATCGATAACTCTGCGTCATAGAAATAGAACATAGAATACTTCTATGCTCTGCGTACACTCGGCTATTCAATCTACTGAATCAGGTGACCAATCTACGTCATCAGATGATGTTAGAGGAGCTCATGCATTAAGTCAGACCCAAAATCGTACGCTAAAAATGTTGATTGCATAGTTTTTCAATGAATAACAATTTCCCGGGATCCCGCGTAAATTTCCCGGGAAACGGGAATCCCAAAATTGTGCTATTTCCCGGGAAATTCCCGGGAGGAAACCCTAGATGGACATAACACACAGTGAAGCCCTATTTTTTTTGTTAGTTGTTGAACTAAGCAAATGTAGTTCAAATCATATATGCATTTCTACATTGTCTGGACAGATGTGTGAGCAAAATTGTAGTTACTCGTTGGACATGCACAGGCCACACATTGACATTGAAATATTGCTTCTAATAGGTGATTAAGTGCTTGCTTCTTCACTATGATAAAGTCTTACAGGTTGACAAGCCTCAGAAACATGATTCAATTTTCACTATGAAAAAGTTGCAGTATTTTTTTATTTCGATATCAAAACTTATCCAAGTACATACACTTGAAATCATGCACACATGAATAATCTTGCCTAATCCTAGGTCTCTATGCAATTGCTGCGGGCAGTTTGCTCCAAAGTTTAATAGCAGTCCACTATAATAGGTGCTCTTTCGGAACACACCAGTTTCGGAAAGACATTCTCTTTTTGACAACAAAATATTCCGACAGGTCGATGGTGTTGGCATGGGCTCGCCCCTCAAAACCCACTTTCGCAAATCTCTTCCTATGATAATTGCAACGTTATTGGTTTAAAGTGGACTGCAGCCCCATCTGTTACTATTGATATGTAGATAACTGCATATGTATTTTATCATAATTTAGGTAAAGTAAATAAGTTTAATCAATTTCTGAACTAACAGCATCCCAATTTGGAATTTACCGCTGAAGTTGGAACCTCAAATATTTCTTTTTTATATGTAAGCATAAATATGTCAAATACTGAAGAAATCAGTGTGTTCCGAAAGGACATCCGTATTATACTAGGCTGCTATTAAACTTTGGAGCCAATTGCCTTATGACATGGAGGCCTAGTATTAGGCATGATGAATCCTGAGCACAAATTTCAAGTACTTGGATAATTTATGATAGCAAAATTAAAAAAAATCTACAACTTCTTCATAGTAATGGTAATCCCGAGAAGATTTTTCACCACCTGGTTAAACGTTCTGTGATATAATTTTCATAAGATCACAGTCCTTCAAATGACGCGTTGTGAATGTCACTGTGGAGTCACATCGATCGAGTCAAATCCTTTCCTGCCGAATGTCCGTCTACATTTTGGCTTTGTCATCGCTAACCTATGCGTAGCGAGTGGATGTATTTGCCTCATTCACCGAAATTTATTGCATCTTATTTTACTTCCATCCATTGCTACTCACCGATCGACAGCTCAATTATTCAATTTTGGAATAATTGTGATTATTTAAGGTCGACGCTTTCCAAACAGTGTGTTGTGGTGGGATGTGATCAGAATACATGAAAAACGTCACCGTAAACTTCAATCACAAGCTCCGTCGCTGGCTAAAAGCAACTATCGTTCTCCGTAACATTCTGTTATGTGTTCGCTCCGCATTATTGAAACAGATTTTGTCATAAAATCATCACCAAGTTTATAGTAAGTTAACCTCATCGTAAAAGGGGTCATCGCGATCTGATAATCTGTCGGCTTTTAATGAAATTTCCCATTATATGCAAGTTAAAATAAAGGAAGACTATACGACGGCGAAGATGCAAGAACTTTAAGACGAAAAACATCTCACTAACTTCTGCTAACGTCCCACGAGATTGTCGAAATATCACTGATAAGTACAAGCTTTTGTTCGATGTAGTCTATGTGCTTCTTACTAAAAAATTCAAACTGTACCACGTGGGCCTAGTCTAGGCTATATGAATGTCTAACATTGCAACCATGTAAATGAAATACTTAGTGAACGCGAACAACATGGGTGGTAATAAGAACAACGCAAATATTTTATCAAGTGATTTCCGTTATGTGTCTTCGAGCGCTCAAATAGCATTCACCAATTAAAAGCACTTTTCTACCAACTTTGATTGTCAGATGATGGCCTACGACTACTAAGTACTAAAATCGATTTACATTAAATTCTTCTCATAATTACAGGTGAGACTTTTCCGTGCTAGCATTCCATGTATTATCTGTGTAGTTGAGCCTGATTTATGTTGATGTGCCCCGATCGGTTTACCTCATATTAATAACACTTAATAATTGGAAATATTTGATACTATGTGGCGTGAGGCAATTAG
Source organism: Prostheceraeus crozeri (assembly GCA_907163375.1). Classification (NCBI taxonomy): domain Eukaryota; kingdom Metazoa; phylum Platyhelminthes; order Polycladida; family Euryleptidae; genus Prostheceraeus; species Prostheceraeus crozeri. The sequence goes on along the minus strand of CAJQUW010011846.1, from coordinate 67,805 downwards.
CAGACAAATTGTATGCATCACAGGAAACTTGTACTTCGATTACGTATGCAGTGTATCAACTATTGAATAATGACTGGAAAGGATGAATATGGATCATTTTGTGTAAATATGTCTCAACAATGCATTTCAACACATCTCTGAAGAATTTCAGATACAATATGAAGATGTGCATCACATTCACGACCTGCATTCCTTTTGATTATGTTATTCAGATCTACTTTCAGCGTTTCGGAGAATCCGCTCATATATGCCACAACCCCCTTTACTTTGCAGTTTTAAGACCAGATTTGTGATTTTCTGGATTTCATTCCTTGCCTTTTCAAAAATGAATCTTACAAAATAGATTTTCTAGTGATGTGCAACTTTTAAAAGCTTGAAAAATTGTGAATTTCCAAACATAGTAGATATACTTATTATTATGCATTTTCTCTTATAAGTTTTTTTGTGTAGGCTATCAAACGTACGTAATCATAAAGAGAATATATAGACTTGCAAAATGACAACTAAGAATAATACTCACAGAAAGAATAATATTACTTAGCTTGTACTCGTAATAAACTAAAAAAAATAGTGAACTATATTCTTCCCCTTCGTAGTTAAATATTTGGTCCTCCATGCACAAAATTGATCTATTTCGGATTTTTCGGACCAAGTCGTCATGAGTGATCAGGTCGGTACGGAGATACATGTTTTGATTTGCAATCATTTTACAATTTGTGCTTAGATAAACTAATTTCTCAATTTAATTCCCACCTATTATTGAGATAATGTTATCAAAGCTTCTCTTTATTTCAACTAAAAATATCACAAAGAATTTAAATACACTTAAAACAGAAAGTCTATGATATCAAAATTCCGAGCAGCGTCTCAGAATTCCGCGCTTCCGCGCAGAAATCAGCAAAACCACGCAGCTGCGCGCTCACTTTTTGAGACACTGTACTTTTTACACCACTGTCAGATCTACAGTCCCGTCGACTGTTGTTCTACTGCTAATCTGTTTGTTTGTGCAATATTTTTGGCAATTAACATATACTTATGAAATAAATCAAAATTTTCAAGAAATGAACATCTAAAATTTTCATTTTACTTATCTGTTTTAATAACCATTTAATTTAACTTTCATAATTCTTTTTAGTTGATTTCACATAAAAATGCCAAATACATGGGAGGAAAATGAAAACCCAGTTTATTATTCAGAAGTCTCTTTATTTTTCCAAATTTGATTCAGCTTCGCCTCCTCCATCATCTGATCAAATTCCTCTGCATCTGCGTCGGATAGATGATTGCGCCAATCGCCTACTTTCCCTTTTCTCATGAATGAGCCTCCTCGGCTGAGGCCCCATCGCTGCCACCAGGTATAGTTGGTAGCAGGATTTTTACTCATCGCCTCAAAGCGACAATGTTCCACAATCCTAGACACTTGAGCACTTGTGACGGGTCTTTCAAGGAATGATGCCAACTTCCTCACGCAGCCTTCCGCATCACGAGACAAATCCTCGTAGGTGAGAAAGAATATCTGCAGATTTCCTGAACGAGCGTGGTGAAGATATTCATTAACATGATTACTCCACGGAGCGTACGGAAGTATCTGTTGAGAAGAAAAGATGAAAGACAATTGTTGATGGCAATGAATTTTCATGGAATTGCGTTACTGATAGAAGACATGGATGACTTAAAATTTCGCCAGACCTTCAAAAATCAGGTCAATGATGAAATGTCAGATTGCATCGAAACTTAACTCATCTTCATTTATTATGTAATATTATGTATGACATAATTTAATACACATTCGAACCTCTACATAGTGAATTTCAAGGGACCAGATAAAAAAATTCACTGTGAGGAGAGTTCACTATAAGGAGGTTTTCTAAAATTTGATGTAGTATTGGTTTTAAAGTAAGCCTATAAAGTCAAAACAATCATACAAAATAATTGAAACTAACACATGTATTTAGAAAACAAATTCTATAGGGGTTATTACCAGTTATACTGCATTGTATCACAATGTCATGTTAAATGATAATGCAAACTCAAGATGAGAAATGTAGCTACTATAAATAATCAGTAGTGTGTACAGTATAAGCTACATACATACTTAATTATGAAAGATGAAAATAACTGTCAATGCGAGTCTGCAGTTGTACAGTACGTCGCTCATCAACAGAAGCAATCATTTTTTCAACTCAATTAAAATCTTGTGTTGATCAAGTTGCAAGGTCACTAAGGAATTCCCTGCTCTGACTCAACAGTCGGAACGCCTGAAAACTCAAAAAACGCACTTAAAGAGCTTGAAACCATTAGCTACATTAGCTACTGATTTGTGTCTAAATTTAGATTGTAGACTTATGACTTCAATAACTTAGGAGTGATAAGTATCATTGAACTACTCGCCTCAATAAAGGTAGTGCACGTACATGGGATGCGCATTGATTCCAAAGTATAATTATAGATCAATACATACTTGATGTAAAATATTCATTATGTAGAGGTTGAGACAATAAAGGCACTAAATAATATGTTCACTTTGAAGAGGTTCACTATGTAGAGATATGTAACAAGCGCCAAGTATGGCATTTTTGATGGGATCAAAAATTTAATTCACTATGAGGAGAGATTCACTTTGTACAGGTTCACTATACAGAGGTTCGACTGTATATACGTACAATAACATCATGATATCATCACTTCAATTTTATTTCATCATCTTTCAACCATTAGGCAACCACACATATTCACATAATTAATCTGTAGATTCAAAAATGAAAACAAATGTAGATAATTTAAAACTGATTATGTAGACTCCGATTACATACCAACGAAGCATGCTAATTTAGGCTAGGGAGAGAGTTTATTTCGCTACTAAGATCTCTTTTCCTACCAATTGACTCTGCTGAAGATCCCCTTCACATTCTGCGGTTCTGCTATTGATGATCACTGCACCAGATGTTTCCAACATTTAGTCCAACGCAATTTCTAGTTCATGACGTTGTGTCTGGTAATACATATTTGTAGACGGATTCCTACGATAAGCGAAAGATGGCTGCACTTTCATGCTATTGCACAAGCGACACAAAGAAATTGAACACATACATATTTCAATAGACGTACAGCCTTCGTTCATTTTCTTCAGAATAAGACATACTGACATTGTCCTCATATTAAGTACAAAATGCACATAATAAATGACAAACATGGTTTGCTGAAAATCTCAGACGATCCCAGAGAGGAAAAATGCGAAAACTGCATGTCAATTTTCTAGAAAAATCAAAGATTGTGGTGGATTGACTTTTAATTCTGAAAACTTGATATTTATATGTTTGTTTAAAAAGTTGTTATGATATTAACTTTTCAGTGTGCATTCAAATGCTTTTTCATCAGCTATTAAAGGCTTCAAAATTACTTAAACTGCTTGATTTAATGACATAATATGTTATAATTGACACGTGATGTGCACTTTAAACGGCGCTTCCGAAAATGTCTTTTGATATTTTCGAATGGCTGTAACTTCTCTTCTAGGATAGCAATTGATATGCGGTTTCATTTTACTGAAAAAGGAAGATCTCAATTTTCAAAAAAAGTCGTAAGGTAGGTGTCCTATAGAACCGTGTCACATACTTAAACATATACATGAGCCTATTTGAATAAATAAAGATGATTTTTTTGTGCTTGACACACACATTAATGGTCCCACAGTCAACAATTAATGTCGCCCCATTCTGTAGAACTCTGCTGTAACATACTGTTCCATTCTCATTGAATTTCCTCTTCTCACCAGAAAGCCTGCTTATCCTAAATTTTGTTCCTTAGAATTCATATATTTTCACGAATGTCAAACTTACTGTCCTTTTTCCAGATTCACAAAAACAACATTATGGAGTGAAGTTGTCGCTACAATCACTGCCACTGCTTTTCCGAAATCCAAAGATTCATGTATAACACATTTACATGTCCTTTTCATGTTCAGAGTCTGTTTTTTAGTCTAATCCGTGACAGAATCATCAGATAGATGATAACGCAGTCAGTTTGGTCTAAAATCACGGTTATCGACAAACCCACGCGACAGCTCTTGTTGAACTGTAGATCAACAATCTTCTAGCATTAAAATTGATGAGCTTCTTCTTCACTTTACTGTCAAAGCATTGTAAACACCCTTGAAATCAGAGAAAATTTCCAGAAATATTTCTTGCTTACACAATATCAAGTGAATTGACTGTTGTCAAGATATGCATCATTATTGTAATGAAAAATGTGCATTTTTGTCTCCAAAAAATGTAAAATGAAAAAATATGAAGCAAATGTGTAAACACACCAGTAACTAGCGAGTCCTGCTTGTAGCAGGCCCAGTACGGTCCGACTTAATCGAGCAATAATCACGCCAAGGTTCGACCCGTCCCGAACTTTATGCATTAGGTATATATAGGACATAAAACATTGCATGCTTTTATGATTTTTTTTACATAAAAACATCAATCAATTTTGCATCTACCGAAAAAACCCCAGGGCTACCAACCCCTGTCGGCGAAAAATCGGGACAGAAAAAATCATACCTTTTTCCATTTTATACGTAACTATAGGAGTTTGATGTGTGTTTTGTTTTTCATCTGTTGTGTTGGACCTAACTTGGCGATAATTCTTATATTTCGCAGACTTAAACGCGTATCAGTTATGAACTACCGAAATTCTATGACAGAAGAAAAGCATCTACATCTGATTAACGATTATTTCCGTTTCTTCACCTTCCAACCAATCGATTTAATAGAAAAATATGCTCTCATACATGCAAAGATAAAAATGACTATTGTGACCAGCAAAAAAAACAAAAAATGCGAGTTGATGTGGAGTTGGACGATTTCTTGAGTGTGTACAAATAGAGCGTTTCTTTATGATGCTACACTTATTTTTCCCAAAAAGAAATCGGATATATATTTTATATCAGTGCAAACAGTATTTCAAAGGAAACAATATATTAAAGGAAGACAGGATGCCTATGCACGTGACTACAGTGTACATAAGAAATTCTGACCACAGCACGAGTACAAAAACAGCATCCAAATTTCAAAATCCAAAAAATCGGGACAACTAAATTTCGAGAATTTAGAGGGCAGAAAATCGGTACAGTTGGCAGCCCTGATACCCGGTTTATTAATGAAACATACTGTCGTAGTAAGAAGCCACACGACAGGAACTTCTGATTCAACCAATACTTTCGGTTACGTATGGGTTATCTCTCTCCCACGTTTTCAAATTGGTCTAAAATCCTTCAAAATGAATCAAGCGTCACCAAACTTCAAGCACACATAAGAGAGGCTATTTTCTACCCACACACCAAAATTCATGCAAATCGAACAGACAGTTTTTGAACAAGAAACGATACTTGAAGTGTAATGATGTCAGCAGCCTGATCTGACTTCGTCTGAACAGAAAGCACTTGAGGTCATTAAAGTCATTTCCGGACTACTCGTAAAGTGATTATGACAAGGCCATATCCCTTACACTAACATACTTAGCTTAAAATATGTGTGGTAGGGTAGTGGCGTGGGAACATTTGAAATAGCAGCCGATGCGACGAATGCGGAGGTAGAACAATACCTGCAGAATGCAGAGTAATAATAATGCGTCGAACAGGCGAAGTCAGATCAAGTTGCTGACATCGCTACACTTCACGCTATCGTCTCTAGTTCAAAAAGCACTTGTCCGGTTTGCTTAATATTTTGTATGTGGGTAAAAAATGTCTTCAACTGCATGTATTTTAAGCAGGCTTGCCATGGGAGCGGGAACTCCCATAAAAATACGAGAAGCTCCAATCGACCACTATCGACTACTATTTTTTTCTTGCATCTATTGCACGATTTCATAGCTATGATAATAGTTATGCAGGACTTGATGATAATATCAGTCCTCGTTTGTAAAGAAAATTATACATGGAATGATTGTACGCAGACGTTATTTTTATCCTTACTAACGTGTTGATGCAACAGATGCTTAAATGTTTTAAAGTAAATTGAGTAATAGAAATTAACGATAATGTATGCTCAACGCTTGTAAGTAATATCATTGTTTGTTAAGTGATGTTAAATTTCACATCTTGATTAGTAATCAGATTGTGTGATATAATGTAGGCCTGTATGTCTATTTTCAAACACGTGTAAGCGCACTTAGGCCTACTGCAGTGACCAGTTTCCATGCAGGTTGACTGGACACTGGCATCGCATGAGCAATATACTGGAATATGCACTAGAATAACACATGTTCCAGTGCACCTGTAGGCCTATAGACTAAATACTGTTGACGATCCACTAAATAGCGCTGCAATTGCTATAAGCAGGCATGCATTGGCATGTCTTAGCAGGAATATTTCATGTAGGGACGTATGTGTAGTAGCGCCCATCATGTTTAGTCTGGCTGACTTCATGCATTGATAGTGTCTTTAATTACTTTAGTAAAATATTGAACGCCTGACTAGTTGAGGAAAGGTACCCTCAAAAGGGCATGTTATGACTTCTAACAAGGAAGGTAGCTTTGCTTTTCGAAATGCAAGTTAACTGCATCAATAGTAGTCTGATATCATAGATTGTAGACATACTGGTATTTGTAGAGCCTTTTGATTTAATTATCTAATAACATGCATGCCACCTAAAAGTTGTAAGGTCCATGGAGGTATTAAGACTTGATATAGACCTATCATGCGGCACACAGTAGACTTGTAGTGGTAGAGCAGACCCAACATAGCTGCTGAGGGTTCTCAGTCGGCTAAGTTTATCAAAGGACAAAGAGATATATGGCTTATGGGCACTACTATGGGAAACAATCGTAAATACTGAGAAATCCTGTGTGAATGGGATTCACACATTGGGAGTGTTCACACCCATTTTTTATTGTTTTTTTTTGTTATTTTTTTTATTTATCACACCCATTCACACATTGAGTTTCCCATTGTAATCCTGTGAGAATGGGAGGAAGAAATCTCGTCCCACGGCAAGCCTGATATTCAGTTTTTGACGATTGTTTCATTTTTACGGATTATAGGCAAATTTGAAAACGTGGGGGAGAGATACGCCACAAGTACCTACTTTCGTTTTATAGCGAGAATATCTAGGTGGACATGTTTTACACAATAAAATTCATGCATGGATAGGATGTCAATGATCGTGAATAATTCATTTTCAGAGCCACCGCTACAAAATCAACTTCAACAGGTTAGGGCAGCTAACCCTTGCTGAGAGCGATGGTGCTTCCCTAGACCACGGACGGGCAGACTCGGACCCTGGACCTTCTGCACATATATACCGAGGCATGGCCCTTCTGTAACTCATTAATCCTACCACCTAAAGCTATCATTTGAGCACAATCTGTGGTAAAGATGTCGATGGTTCCTCTGGCCAACTCACCTGACTTCTGAGGAAGCGATGGACGAAGTCATTGAGATCTCCATTATAACCAGATGGAGCAAACATATGAGCAAAGTGGAAGTAAGAGATAGCCACATCCTTGGGATTCCTGGCAATATACACAATCTTCGCCTTTTCCACAGCTTCTGAGGGCAGAAGAGGTAGTGGGAGATGGGTTTTCAGGACACGGGGCGAAGGAAGTTTGTTGAGAGCCGGTACTCCAGGCCAAACATATTCCAAATAAGGAATGCGCTCCTCAATAGTGTATCCTCGAGCAGTTGTGAAGTCGAGGTTGGTGACAAGAAGATAAACGATCTCTTGAACCCAAGTTGTGCCTGAAATACCAAATGCTCGATGTAATTGTCATTAGCTATGAGAATATTTCGGATGAAAGCCCACTACAAAAAAGGCATATAGAACAGTAAAACAACCTCTTTTCATTAACTTAGTCAAATTTCAAAAACAATCTTTGCCAAGGCCTTTTAGTAATATCAATCCACTATCATCAGGGGATCATTCGGGATGATTGTGTATGTGAGCAGCTCTACAGCGTAAGCATAGAAGTCTACAGAATTTCTTTACATTTCAGATAGATAACCGATGGGTAAGTTATAACCAGTAAGCATTACCCAACGGACGAGTCGCACTTGACTTGAAGCCAATTTATATTCCAGCTCCTGTTTTCTTGATCATCATTTCAAAAAAGCCCGCTCGGAAAATTCACATGCCTGAGATAAGTGGAACAAAAGCGGTCGCATAGCATGTTGAGTATTCTTCCAGATCTTTTTGTTGAATACATTTAAAGGCACCGTAACTTTCAACAACACCAAATGGTAGTCGATTTCCAATTGACACAGTTCCATTACAGGTGCAACAAGCGGTGCAATAAGGCCGTCAAAAGATCGAATGCTAATTTTTCAGTTTATCTAAATCAGGTGCAGTTTTCCGGGAAAGTGAAGAATGGATTGCACTTCAACAGACGGTGCAAATAATTATCAATGAGTCACCGGTAAGAAATCTCTATATAAGAAAAAATGACAATTACTTATTATGCAATCAATCATTCGGAAAGAGCTACATCTTTGGCAAAGATGATTACAGCGCAACGCGATTATCTAGGTCAATAGTTCAATCGTGACCTAACCCCATTACATCAGCAGCACATGTAGTAACTACCAATGGATAGTACTAAATCAGTAAATGGTTCTGACCAAATTTGAATCTGTCGAGTTTTGTTGATGTCCACACCTAGCTTTTATTTACAGTATGGATGCAGTCAGATGGGGTGTAGTAGGAACGCCGCTATCACCAATTGGTAAAGCAATGGTGATAGCATGAGCCTCCTTATATACTCTTCATTTTTCAATGATAGGAAGAGCCTAAATACAGCAAGATGAACGTATATAATACCTATTTCACTATTTGTAAAAATTTGCCCTTCATCCATGAATATTCTGAGCGCTTAATGTACCATTAAAATTAAAAACGTACTAGCAGATTACATTGAGTCTACAGTTATCCAATTATGTATAACGCATTTACTATGCAGGACGCGGTCCCAATTGATCATTTAATGCTCGGGGGAATAAATGATCAACATTCAACATAGAAATGCAACATGTACCAAACATTGATAAGAGAAATCAAGATCTGGATTTCCTTTTGACACACATCTATATATATAGTAACAGGAAAGTTTTCGTTTCAAGTCAAAAAGATACGTGAATAAATAAAAATAACACATTCTCTAAAAAATATGGAAAATAGGAAAGCAAATAAAAAACCATAAAATCGCACTATTTAAATCACTACAGCATGTCAAGATGTGCGACAAAGTGGGACCTCTCACGATGTGTTTAAAAATATATTTCTGACTTGAATTTGGAGACAAATATTTGTGTTAAGTATTTCAAATTTATTTTATAATATACATGAAGGTATTCGTGCTTTGGATGATAAATCATTGTGCGCTTCAAATTTATTTACCTTCTTAAACTGATCACCAAATGTTTCTTCACAAATTCAGTTGCATTTGTTATATGATATACTACAGGTAGTCTAGATGACTGACACATTCCAGATTAACTTCTTTTCTGTCTGTCATTATGTGTGAATCAAACTTGCATCAAAGCACGCTTGATCAGAGAACTCTTACACTTCAGCCTAAAACACTAAAAATATGGACAGAAAAACACAAGAAATCAATTATGTCTGACGTTCCATGATGATTGTTGAAAATAAAGGGGTTATGATACACAAAACCAAGGGATTGCGATAGCAAGCCAAAAAAAATTATTTTTCTAGGTGTCATTAATTGGTAACCGTACAAGTGTTTTGCAAAAATTTCCCTTTGACATTTAATCCAGGCAAAATAGGCATTTTATAACCCAGGAGGGTAGGATATAAACATTGCCCTATGACACTTTTCCTACTGTGAAACTCAACCTTTACAGATTTAGAAGATAGCTAAAGATAGAGGATAGTCGATTTCGGTTATTGGGTGATATCAAAGCCGCAGTAATGAAGTTCTACTTACAGTAGGCCTCCAGCATGCGTAATAACCCATGGAACGGGATGTCAGATCAACTGCGGCCGCAAATTGCTGCAGAATAAAAGCCTGTCAAGATTCTAATAATCCATGAAGCAAATTCTGATCTTCAGGAATATTTCATCGTAATCATGTTTTTTTTATATTTTTGCTTACATCGCGGAAAATTGAGTAATCATGTTTGGTTATTCGATAGATGACTAAAATCACAAAGTTCAAGCAGTTTTGTAGGGAATCGTCGCCACAGCTGTCTCAAGAGGGAGACATCCGAACTTGGGTAATACCAAAAGGAAAAATCAATGAAACCAGAAACTTCTATCAATTGGGTCTTCTTAGAAACATTCCAAAATAGTATTTTCTTCTATTTCATTTGAACGATTAAAGAATAGAAAATAATGAGAGTGATTGATTCCATGAACGAGCTTCAGTATCATAGATGAACTCAACAATGTTTATCAAAATTTAATAATCAACTGGGTGTAATTTTATATATTTTCTAAATATATTTACGGATTCTCCCAGGCAGGTAAATATTGACAGATAATCGATAATCGACATCGTTGCACACCCGTACATGCGCATGTAGGCAACGACTCGCTTCTAATCCTTCCAATTCGACCCGTAACTCAATCTCGGCCTGCGCCCTCGAGCAATCATTCGTAACAGCACAGCCTTATGCTGTAAAGCCACAGTGTCTACTTCAGTAAGATGCCCATGTGTAGTCGACTTGCTAGAGAAGTTTAAGACATGCCTAGAGCTCTAGTGGACTCGATTATTGATAACGCAGACAGATGAGAATCCTAATGCACTCCAGTTTCAGTCGGCATTCATGATAATCAACCAGACACATCAACACGTGAAGATCTGAAGATATAACGAATTTGACGTGACGTACTAAAACGCTTGCAGAAGCAAGAGCGGTCGTTACTGTCACGGACATCACCACCGTGATAGCTTTTTCGTGACAGGACACATTTTCATCGACACAATAATGTCAAGAAAGCTCATTATTTCATATTCACTCTTCTTAAGATAATCAATCAGCCCGTTACGCATTCTCAGATTATCTGTCAGCTTAAAGGACGTATTCAGTCATGTGAGACGTTCAAAAGTGAGCGAAGGTTCAATGAATTACCTCAGGCTTTATTACAGTCACTCATTTTACACACTTAACATGTTTAGTTTAAGTTTCAGAAGATATTTTATTCTTAGTGACTTAGGAATCTTGGCATAACTAGTATTAGGTCCATGCCAATTCGAAGCTAGCTTTTATGGGTACTTTGCATCCTACTAAACCTAGTTCCAATCTTGTCAAATACGCGGATGACATTGCACCTTATTTCTTCGAATAGAACCACGTGCCAGAGGGTCTATTTAAGAAATAGTTCAATGCTCGGGAATATTCGAGGGCGGAGCTAATTTGCAAAATTCGATGCCAATAATACATCGTCAAAGCTAAGATTATTGTTGATTTGCATAGCTCAAACATGGCTTAACCAAGCTTTAGGCTGCAAAATGGGCGATCTTTAAAGGACTTAACATGATTTAATGATGATTTACCGACGAATCCTCAACTACGGACTACAAATTCAATGAGCAGGAACATTAACTTATTCTAAAAGCTCCATTAACGAATTGAAACATAAGGTCTAAGTATCTCAGTAGAAATCTTGAGAGTATCTAGGAGGTGGCCTGGGTAGCTTACTACCAACTGTTGCTGCGGGAATAACGAAACTTTCGAACGATACATATTACGAGCACAAGTTATACTCAAAACCTGTGACCAGTTGGCAGGCCTGCTGTGGGAAGAATCTAAGAAATAAATGGAAGATGTGACCCCTATTAAATTTTAAAACAATTATTTACGAAGAGACGAAGGCAACTAATATCTCAATAATGAGAATGACAAACTGCGAAAAACTTATTCACTATTTTGTTATTGCAAATACCGCGGATAGTAGAGTTCGCAACATCAGATCTGCACCCATCATCCGCATCACCATATCACACAGATTTGCGTGTCTATATGAGAAAACATAAATTTGGAGCTCAAACGTGAATTTGCAGTATATGAGGACTTACAGCCATTTTTATGAAACAAATCCTCGTACATCTCTATTTGTCCCTCGCTTTCATCCTGCTTTATTAGCATGGAAAAAACCTCTTCAATTTTCTGGCGGGCCATCGTCCAAAAATTTTCCTTTCAACAAATAATGAAAGTGTGCAATTTTGAAACCTTTCGGATCACAGTTAGAGCTCATGCATGATTATTTTATATTACTGTCAGTAGAAACTTAACTTGCACGATTCAAGCTCAGCTTCAAAATGCAAACATTTATTGCTAGCACTTTATGTCTGGTCGTCTAAATATACATTCTGGGTCATCCAATCGTCATTCATGATTGCATTAATTCTCAATTTTCAATATATCATTAGAATCACCCCACAAGTCATCTACCATGCAGCATCTCGCGGTACCCCTACAGCACTGTCGTGGTTGTCGGCAACCCTTGCAGCATCTCGCAATACCTCTACAGCACTGTCGTTGTTGTCGGCAAACTGTGCAGCATTTCGTGGTACCCCTACAGCACTGTCGTGGTTGTCGGCAACCCTTGCAGCATCTCGCAATACCCCTACAGCACTGTCGTGGTTGTCGGCAAACTGTGCAGCATTTCGTGGTACCCCTACAACACTGTCGTGGTTGTCGGCAAACTGTGCAGCATTTCGTGGTACCCCTACAGCACTGTCGTGGTTGTCGGCAAACTGTGCAGCATTTCGTGGCACCCCTACAGCACTGTCGTGGTTGTCGGCAACCCTTGCAGCATCTCGCAATACCTCTACAGCACTGTCGTTGTTGTCGGCAAACTGTGCAGCATTTCGTGGTACCCCGACAGCACTGTCGTGGTTGTCGGCAAACTGTGCAGCATTTCGTGGTACCCCTACAGCACTGTCGTTGTTGTCGGCAAACTGTGCAGCATTTCGTGGTACCCCTACAGCACTGTCGTGGTTGTCGGCAAACTGTGCAGCATTTCGTGGTACCCCTACAGCAGCACTGTTGTGGTTGTCGGCAAACTGTGCAGCATTTCGTGGTACACTTACAGCACTGTCGTGGTTGTCGGCAAACTCTGCAGTTTTTTGCGGCACTCCCACAGCACTGTAGTGTTGTGCGACACCTTAAATATCACGAAACCCCAATTGAGATCACTGAGATCGACTGATGACATTCGCATAGCATTCGTAGTTAAACATTTCAATAATTACATGCATGCTTCTTTAAGTGGTCGGGGATAGAGATCATGTTGGAGACATACAAGAAATACAAACTCAGCTCATGACTGCTCAACACTGCAAAATGACTAATGTCTTCCTGACACAGTAAATAGAGGTGAACAAGTACTTGACCTAGAATTTGGAAACGAAATGTTTCGCGAATTGCGTGGAGGCACATCACGTTATAATAGAGCAAAATTTGAGTCGATATCCCTATTCCTTAAGCTGTGTCTTTTAATCAATGACAACGTAAATTGCCTTCTTTAGGCATTTCAAGCTCCTTAAAAACGTTGGATATTGGTTGCCAGAAGAACAAATTCAAAATTCCCGAGTGAGTTGCACTTGTAACAGATATCAATGTGACGTAGGAGTCGCAATATTATTGTCGCTTCCGGCTACACCGGTATTAGGTTCATTCATTTAGTTTGCACGCGATCAGGTGGCTTATGAGTATTTGACGAAACACACCCGCTTGCGTGAAGGGGGTGTAATCAATAAAACGTTAGAACTTTTGCGCTTTTCATTTGAATTAAGAACACTTATTAAAAATGAGTTTTTTACATAGCCTAGTTGATTGCAACATTTTGGCATAGCACATACATGCATCCCGAAAATGGCGAGCCAATTCTTGCATGATTGCGACAATCGAACTCCTATTACTCTGCAAGCTGATGAAAGGCGAAGCTAAGTCGTAGAAAGTTGATTCATTTTCTGCAGTTCTTGATAATATCTGACATGGTCTGCTGAAGGAGTGATCTTCAAGATTCACTAACGCGGTAATTATTGAATAACTTGCAGAGTTAAGTAGTAATTTGAGCTAGACTAAAATGTCAACTCAGTATGTAGTTGTAATCCGTTTATGATTGATGTTAATTCCTATGGACATTATTCAAATCCACATAATGCTTTCTTGAAAGCTGAAGCAATCTTTAATTCCAAGTTTTGAGAATTGACTGCCATCATGATGTCAAAAATAATTAAACAATGACCGCATGTACAAAACTTGTCAGACAGAATTCAAAGCAGCTCAAAGTTCAAAGCATCGCCTTAGTTCTTTCAACAACTGCAAATTTACGTAAATTGCTTAAAATAATCGCCAATTTTTATTTTCATGCATTGAGCCCATTCCGCGAGATTCGCGAAAAATTCCAGGTTTATAGAATTAAGTTAAAATTTGAGTGCAGTCTTATCCCTGAAGTGACGGTTTGCTGTGATCTTCGTACAAGAAAAGGCTGCGTTCCCGGTTGTAAATAAGAAGCTCAAATCTACCTGTAATAATCATTTGAGTCATTATTCAAAATCGGCTTCAAAAATACGGACATTTATTGCTTGAGACTTATCTCTGGTCGTCTGCATCTAAGTTCTGCGCCATCCAATCGCCATGGATGATGGTAATGCTAATTTTTCAAGCCATTGCTAGTATGAGTCCATTCGGAATATGTCCAAGCTAGCACACTGAACCTTTTGTTCGCTCATTATCAGTGTAAATAGACCATTCATTCGATGTTTCCATGCAAGAAAGGAGCTTTAACAAAGTTCATGCGTTGACCTGTTGAACCATTCTAACAGCATTAGACACACTAAGTGCTTAAGTACGTAAGTTAAGTGCATTAGTTCATATCCGGCAATAACTTATCCTAGCGTTAAACTGGACTATCTCTATCATGATGCAGTCAAATATACAGTGAACAGCAGTCAGGCTTGTCCCTCCATTGAGGTTTGAAGACATAGAGTAAGCATATCAGGCAGGGTGACGACATTAAACTCTTTTTGATATGAAGTACCGTAAGTGAAATGTGCAAATTTTATTGTTTTGGAGAAATTGCCTAGGAATTGACTGTCATTATCGTTAGCAACACAAAGGAAAGAACAATATTTTGAAAATTCTTCGAGTCACAGCTGATGACGCTAGTTTGCAGAGGCAATATTTTTCTAATTAAGATAGAAGTGACTGATGCTACTTTTTAGCTCAGCCTTGTCACTAAGAGCATTTTCTTTTCCTACGCTTATCATATCAAAAATTCCTGTTACAGAAACAGAAATAAATATCATTATCAAATCCAATAATATTAACTTCAAGATATAAATGGGTCCACAAATCAGATAAAAAATAAAGCTTGATTTACTGAAAGAAAAGATAAAGCATAACTTCAGAAGATCAGGAAAGTTAGCATATGGAAAATCGTGGAAAAAGGGCTAAAAACCTTGAATATAAAAAAGACACTAAAAAACTCAAAAGTCAATCCCTCCTCTAGCAGCTCTCTTCCCCCAATTGAGATTTCGCACCTGCAATTGACAGCAAGGGGCGTTTGCTCTCATCAGCCCAACACTCAGGCGGGTATAGATGGCGTTGCGTGCCTCCTATGGTGTAGCTCCTTACTGCATATTTGCTGAAAGTAATATGAAAATCATACCCAAGTCAACTGAATTAATCCACGTAAATCAATGAGCTGAATTCTACCCCATAGAGTAAGTTATAATCCTAACCATTCCTGACTCAATTCTACACAATGATTTCTATTGATTCTATAACAGTAATTTTCCATTCTGTGTAGGAATGGAAAGACATCTCTCGTGTGTGAATTGCCGGGAAGAAACATCAACTTTTCAGTAATGGTTAAAGGAGGATTCATTGATATTTACTGAAATAATGAGGTCGATATCCTGTTTAAATTCCCGAGGGCTTTAGCCCGAGGGATTTTAACAAGATGTCGATCGAGATATCTCAGTAAATATCATTGAATCCTCTTTTAACCGTTTTAAACTATGCCACTTTTATCTCTGATTGGCGGGCAAATTAACAATGTATAAAAGGACTATCTATTGAGGCAAGTCTTTCATAGAAATACGTATTTCAAAATGCGAAATTTAAAACTCCACTTTCATTCTCTTGGCTAATTAGTATAGCGTTAAGAACGTGATGAATGACTTCAGCAATATTTTGGAAGACATTGATATAGATGATTTAATAAGATCTGAAGGAATGGCCAGTTCATCAACTACAACATTTAAGCGATATGCATCTCCCATAACTAACATTGATGTAAAGTCCAGAGTATTGGATCAAATTCCAAAATCAACAAAAAATTCTGCAATGTGGGCGAGAAATACCTTCGACGAATGGCTTCGTCAACGAAATGATCGCATTTTGTGTTCGGGATCTTTGGAACTTATGTTCCTTTCAGAAGAGGGATATACAACATTGCAAACTATAACAAAATCAAGTCTCAACGACGCGCTTCAGAAATTTGTTTTTGAAGTAAAAAGTCAACGGTGAACGCTATCCAAGCGAAACTCTTCGAAGTCTTGTTTGCGGAATCGGATCATGGCTTCAGCGATTCGGAAACGAGCAGTGGAGATTGTTTTCCTATGCTGAATTCGAGGCAACTCGTGTGGCATTAGATGCAGCAATGAAAGAATCGGCTGAGTTACACTGTGATGAAAAGAAGGAGCGGGCTTCACCAATCTCAGATGAGCAAGAAGAAAATTTGTGGGAGAGAGGTTACCTGGGTGAGGATAATCCAAAAAAAGTTAAACCTCACAGTTATGTATCTTCTTGCAATTAATTTTGGCCTTGGTGGTGGAGGAGAGATACGAGCTTACTGTTGGTAGTGATAGCGAACTCCAATTGCGCACTATAAATGGAGAATCAGTGCTTGAATACACTGAAAACGTTTCAAAAACAAAAAATGTGGACTAAATGTGCCACCGAGGCATTGAGCTGTAGTTCATCAAGTGTTGCATCACATGAAAGAGGCTCGGTCAGTATATAGAGAACAAACAGTCAAGTTACTATTTGCGATGCTGCACCGTCATTCGAAATATCATCTTTCTGTTTAAATTTGGGAATTAAGCCCAAGAAAGTTGCAGTTAAACAGTCGGATGAATCTTCGGCTGAACTGGATTTTTAATTTTATCTTAATGTTTTTCTCTTAAGATATTATGATCATTTCTGCATGTATATTGTTATTAAAGTTGTGTGTATTGAAGTATTTTACCGATAAAATGTACTATATCTATAGTATAACGATTTTCATTATAGCTGATTTTATTTCTATGCTCACAGGGCAAATTAACAGGAATGGGGATATTACAGAAAATAATGAGATTTGTTAATAGCAAAAATACATTAGAAGATAATTAGAAGATTTGGCACAGTTTAAGTCCCACGGGATGAGAAAGCTGGCTTTTCCTTCCGCAACTACCTTATAGCAATGCTAATACAATGTTTATACGACACATGTCGTATAGACATCGTATTAACATTGCTATTGTTGAGCATAGACATCGCGATCAACCATAATTACATTCCATGGACATCTATATACTATCTAGATATCCATGTACATTCCATGGAATCCTAGATATATATCTAGGAGTTCATGTTACATTCAAAACAGATCAGATGAATCACACGTATCTAGATGTATGCTATATCTAGATGTCCATGTATCAATGAATCAGGCCATAGATTTACAGAGATATGTGAGTAAGCTATCCATGAAATGAATATTTTTGGCATAGAAGTATAACTCATTTGGCGAACAGAAGTGCGACATTTGGCTGAAAGTGAGTCAAAAGAGTAATGTTAAATGTTTTCAATTCATTCACTGCTAAAATCTATGTCAATGAAAATGCTAAATTTTTTATTGCATTGAATAGATATAGACATATTCAACAATACTCTATGTAAACTCCTATAAAAGACAAATCATAGAAGTTTATAAACAATTAGAAGAGCATGGACTTATCATTATTAACTTGAAACTTTAACTATCACTAGTTTAATTATCTGACAAGTTTAAATTTTCAGTTGCACTTGAACAATATGCATTCCTCAAACATTTACAATACACTGCTTTTTCAAGCGATTTCAAGCGGAAACTGAGAAGGCTGTCATAATTGAGAATATTTTAAAAAAAGTCGGTCGCACAAGCATGTTTATGCCTTTCCAAGCTGTCTTCTGCAGATCCTATAGCATGAAGACGAAATTTCCTCGGCCTGTAATGAATATCACAGGTGTGGACATATCAGAATCTCAACATGCAAACCTGGTATCATAGATTGCAGTCGAATAGCTGCCTGTCCATGCCCGGTGGACAATTGCCCTGAAATGATTGCTTCTTCGATGGTAACTCGACATTTGGAAAAGCACAGTTCTGGATTACTTTCCGGACAAGTTCCTGATTCTCAGCTTTTTTCAGCATCGTCGTTATATTTGCAAATGTAATCGAATTTTCGCTGAGTCATTTCGGTCTAGACATAGCTCAGTGTGCGTCTCAACAAGCAAGTCTATCATCTACGACAGTTGAGCCTGTTGCTGATCCAAATCATGTTTTCTAGCTAACTTCCTTAGACGAGGTCATACGACTTCAAAGACCAACACTAAAATTTGTGCCAGCAAAAGCACATCAAAAATTTGGTTATGTTCTCTCGGAATCCATCAAACAAGTTGTCAATGAAAACTCCGTTGATTCGTGGACTAAGTTGCTTCTGCTTCCTAAATGCTTGTTACCGTCCTCCAAACGTGCAGGAAAGAAACCAACACAAACTTCAATCAACATTTTATGTGACAGATGGAGCATCGGTTATCTAGAAGAATTATGGGAGGCAGCAAAAGCTAATTCGAAATCACCATCTCTTTCAAAAACAATATCAAGAAGTTCTCAAGAAGAAAATGCTGCTAGAATTGCAGCGGCCATTGATCAGGTTATGGAAAAGCGTATGGAATGGCTATATGGAAAAGCGTGTCGCATCTTGTCCTCGAGCGGGTTATGTCCAAATAATAACATAACATGGACCAAGCTGGATGACAAGCATCCCAAAGCTCCTCCTCAATCCATTTCACAATATTCCAATAAGACTGAATTGTTGCAGTTGTCTGCATCTTTTGACATTATGGAGATTTTACGCTCGTTTCCCCAGGCTACAGCTTGTCGGCTATCCGGTATTCGGGTATCACTTGATCAACGCATGTGAACCTGTTTTGCCAATAAATTTAACGGCATCCTTTAGACACTTGATCAACCTCCTTATTTCTGGAAAGTCTCCTATTGATTTGGCGCCATACATTGCAGGTGGAAATCTTACAGCTTTGAAAAAGACGAGAGGATAGTTGGGATGTGAACAATCGTCGTGGGAGAGGATATGCGCCGCTTGACAGCTAAATGCATCTGTAGTCTTATACGTCAAGACATCATGACAAATTTCTTGTCTCTGCAGATGGGAGTTTCCTGCAAAAATGGAACAGAAAAGATCATCCATCGCACCAGGGCAGTGACTCGCGATCATTGGAATGACCATGACTTCTGCATTTTAAAAGTGGATATGGCCAATGTCTTCAATTCGGCTTCTAGGAAGGCGGTTCTAGATCAATGTTACCAGCTCTTCCCGAAGATCCACAAATGGATAACCTGGTGCTATAGTTGTCAACCTTTTCTATGGCATCCAATGGGACGTATTGGATATATCTCGTCATGTCAAGGCGTTCAACAGGGCGAACCGCTCGGTCCATTCCTCTTTGCCTTGCCATTGCATCCAGTTGTCAAAGCAATTGAATCTTCTTGCTCATTACTTCATCATGTTCGGTATCTGGATGACGGCATCCTAGCTGGAAAGAAAGAAGAAGTTCTACAGGCTTACGAAGCTTTAAGTTCGCAGGGTGGTGATATGGGACTCAAGCTGCAGACTAAGAAATATGAGCTGTTTGGTAAAGGCAACCTTGATGACTTCAGTCCTGATTTCCTAAAATTTAATTCACCCAATTTCGAGATACTTGGATCACCCGTCGGAGATCACAACTTCTGTTCCGGATTTGTAGAGAAAAACGTGTAACATCCTTGCAGCTACTGAATTACATTTCTCGGTTACGGGATCCACAGGTTTCTCTTTCTCTGCTGAGGAAATGTGCCTGGTTTTGTAGGATGACTCATTTGGCAGGAACTGTTCCGCCCGAATACACCGAGAAAGAGTTCGGAGAATTCGACAAAGAGGTTCGAAAGTGCCTACAGGAAAGTGTTGCCATTGAGCTATCGGAAGAGGCTTGGATCCAAAGCCAACTAAAATTATGTTTTGGTGGACTAGGTCTTCGGTCAACAATGAGACATTCTTCAGCAGCCTATCTTGCATCGCTTTGTGCATCATATCCCGCTGTGAATATCAAGAACAATGCTGCAACGTACGACTCTTATTTTAAGGCAATTTTCTCGTATATTTCGATGGTAGAAGAGCAAAAACACCTTGTCAATGATTTCTTAACTTCATCGACGGCTTCACAAAAATATTTTGTCAGCTTTTATTGACTCTAGACTGCATAAGACTTTAATGACCAGTGCAAATCATGCACTTCAAATTCGGCTACACTCGGTCAGTTCACCTGATGTGGCTAAATGGTTAACCGCTGTTCCATCACCTGAATTGGGCTTCAGACTATCCCCGAAGAATTTCAAGTTCTGATGAAATGGCGGATCGGTTTACCACTGGCAACTGGTGAAACTCTGTGTCCAAGATGTCCAGGAGTTTCATCAGATCCGTTGGGACATCACGCTTTAACATGTAAGAGGGGAAGCTTTGTTACAAGTCGACATAATGCTCTGCGTGATCAGTTGTATCAAATCTGCAAATGGACAAGCCTTCGACTTGCTCTCGATAAAGGCACTGGTTGTGGTCACTCGGAGCCTAATAGAAGACCAGCAGACATTCTTCTGACAGATTGGAGTCTTGACTTTCCAGCAGCAGTTGACCTGACTGTTGTGCATCCGCTCAACAGCAACTCTGAATCAGGAGCGAGCACAACAAAAGGGTCACCTTTGTTGGCGGCTGAGAAAAGAAAACATGCCTCCAACGACAACAAATGTGAGGAACTTGGTTGGGCATGTATTCCGATGGCGGTTGCAGCCTACAGATCATTAGGAAAAGAAGCCCTAAACACATTCTCTCGGGTTGCTTCCAGACTCTTCACACAAACCTCAGCGACCTTTTCTGAAGCACGGGAGGCCAAATAAAGAGTAAAATGTCGATCGCTTTGATGCACCACAATGCGCGAGCACTTCTATCTTTGAATATAGCGGAAATAGGCAGGCATGAACTGGCTCTGGCTGGGGCACCACGTTACTTTGACTCTTAATTTCTTTTGGTTCTCTTTAATATATTCTGCATCACATAAGTTTAGGTATCTAATTTGTTATTTCAGAATTTATGTCTAGAAAGATGCAGTATCTTTTTTTGTAATAAAAATTATGTGATCCTATAGAAATATTATTTTAATGTTTATATGTTGAACATTAAAGCATTTGTCTTCATTTGAAAAATCGCCAAATGCTGAAAGCTTTGAAAGCGACATGTACTAAAGCGTCACATTTCATTTTTCAAAGAAAGTTATTATTTGAACGTTTTTTTCAAGTTTCGTGCTCTCTTTCCTCTATATTGTGTATATCGAGATAGCCGTATGGAATAAGTAGCGAAAAGCATGTAGAACTGATCACTTACACTTCATCAATGACATACAGCATCTCACTTGAAAAAAGAACATTAAGAAGTCTTTGTCATAGCCAGAGACAACCAAGATGATCCCTGGATTAGCTCATTCATAGATTTCGTGATATAACCATTAATAAAATGAACAAAATACATATATAAATAACTTAGTGTACTTTACTTTGTTGAACTCTCTAGCAAATCCTTTGCTGTACTTTACTTTGTTGAACTCTCTAGCAAATTCCTTGGTGTACTTTATTTCTTTGAAAAATGAATCCCCTTTTGATATTTTATAAATAAAAAGAGCCACGAAATTCATTAAGATCTATTAGCACGAGACCTTTCGTGGTAGATTTCTTTCTCTTTTCATTTTTTATGCTTTCTAGAGTACTAGGTTGTATAGTTTGTCTTATAGTGTTGCTATGCTTTGACTATACTTTGCTTTCTATTATGTTCATGTATAAGGATATCTCTATATTTTCCTAAGTATCTGTTATGAATGATTCAAATTTTATATCTAAGTTTGCAGCGAAGATTTGTTTCTGTCCAAAGTTAGCACCCGTTGAGATTTGAAGAAAGGCCTCGTGCTAATAGATCTTAATGAATTTTGTGGCTCTTTTTATTTGTACTTTATTTCGTAGAACTCTTGCCAATCTTTTGGTGCACTTCGTTTTGTTGAACTCTAGCAAGTCCTTTGGTATATACTTTGTTGGGAAACACCAGAAATGCACAATTTAAGCACCTTTTTATGTTTTTTCTGTACTGTATAGTCTGCCGTGATATGTACTATTCGTCATGAATAGCGCAACAATTCTTTAAAATACCTTATCAGATATATTTTCATAGCGTATGACGGATTTAAGAGAATGATATACATATTCCGTCTTTTGCTTTGGATTTCACTGCCGGTTATTGCAACTTTTTTAAAGGATCTGCGACCCCTAGTCAGACGTGATGTCCTACTCCAAATTATTAGGCTTGCTGAGAATGGGACAGTGTAGTGAGACCTATTGCTAGCCATTACTGCTATGAAGCTTTTACGTCACTACTACCCATACTTGGGGCTTGGACGGTGCTGACATAGTCAGACTTATGGAGCGCTGTAGTACTTTTAGTCCGGATGCCCTTCCTGCCGACTTTCCAATGACACCTTCGGGGCTCGACCTCTGGACCAAAAGATCGCTAGGCCAAGCACTTAACCACTGTGCCACGGAGACGACTGATATCATTCTTAGAAAAATATAACTGTGCAAAAATGTTGCTTTATCATTGTTGAATAATAATCAGTGGTCGGACCACCGATCCTGTATGATTCTGAGTATCGGGCCATTCTTCAGGCTGATGAACAGAGGCTCCACGCTGTAGAGATGCGGAGGTGGATGCAGGGCTCCATACATTTGGATAGCAAAACCGAAGATGTGGAAATAGCGTCTATGCAAGATGAGACTTGTTCGAGAAGGCTGACATGGTTCAGACGTGCAGCGTCGTGAGAACTATCCCTTCAGAAATGTATCTTGTATGCGAAAGGAGCGAAAAAGGTGTCAAGGCCGTCCGAGGAAACCCTGGATAGCAAAAGTGAATGGCTGAAGACATGGCGTGAATTGCCAAAAGGGATATAACTAGGGTTCAATCCCGGTACTCCTTCGGAACCGGCACCGAATTGTCTTATGGCAAAATTAAGCTTCAAAAAGAAGTTCAAGATATAAAAATAAAATATACGTTCGCTCAGAAGCTGTAAATAGTCTCACTCAGTCATCAAAGATGCATTTCTACAGACTGCTCCTGTCGCAAGATTGGTAAAAGCAATAACTAACAGCGAGAATTACGCTTAACTTTTCAACTTCAGTAATCCGTCATACAGCTCTGAGGTTGCTATGGTGAGAGACAAGTCGCATCCCATTCCGCTTTCTGTTGTGGTTCAGTCTTCTATCTAGCAATCTCCTCTGATAAGTGACGGCCGCTTTGATAGAAGCTCGCATGATTCAGGACAGATGTCCATCTATGAATCGTCGTCATGAGCTTGCTGGCTTGTAGGAGAACACAGGTCGCGCCATATAGATTTTTATTCAGCTTTTACATATATATGTCCAAGTAGCATGTCATATGCGCCTGTTTTAAACTCTATGAAGAAGGGTCTGGACCCGAAACGTCGAGTAAAAGCTAGTTTTTTCTTTACTATTTTAACTAACGGATTTGCAGAAATTCAAGGGAGTGCGTTTCTCGATTACGAGTACAGCCTATAATCTCCTCTGAGTTTGCTGCTGGTTATAAAACCAGTTTCGGTAGACTGTGGACGGCGTTTCTCGACAGCTGGTAATTTCTGTCAAAAGATAAGATCCACACTAAGTGATCGATCGTTGAATATGCTTGTGTTCTCAAGACATAACTTCATCTGTGTGATGACTGCATACTTGGGCCTATGAAACGATGATTTCTGAGTCCTCTTCTGGTAATTTGTCTTTAATTTTATTTGTCTTATAATTTGTCTCTTCTGATAATCTGCCTGTTAATTACTATGTTCTTTACTAATAGAATAATTTTGATGAATAAAAAATCATTTTTATTCAATATAGCATTTAATTATCAACACTGCAATTCGTATGACAACTACGATCTCAATACCTGCGCAGTTCATATTGGCATGTCAGTCAGGGTACAGATAGCTATTCACCATGAAGTCTGATGCATTATTTTCTTCTTCTGAGTATTGGTACCTGAACCGGTTCTTGAAAGTCGGGGATGTATCAAACCCTAGGTATACCTCAGATTTCAAATCATGACATGTTAATTATCAGGAATATGCGATATAATGTTGGCTGATAATGATAATTGTTGACTAAAAAAATAACTCAAATTTGCGGAGTGAAGAGATTAAGAATCTGCAGGACAACTATCATTTCACTGTTTTGAAAAACCTTGTGGTAAGTGGTTGCCGCTTTTGATCGTATTAGTGTCAATAAGCCTGTCAATCCTCCTCAAACCAACGGCTTCAGCCTCTACCTCCAATATTCATCGGAAAACCGCATACGTCTCCTAAGCATTCCACAAGCTTCACCTGTTCTCCTGATCTGCTCTATCACTGTTCTGTTCTATTATTCATCGACTTTTGTGTGGTTCTCAGTGCAGTTGTAACATTTTGCCATCTTTAGAAGATCGAAGACACGAACAGTCTCTCAAACTATGTGTGAGGACCACGTTCTTCATGTTTTGCTGCCTACCATATCATTATCTGGCCGGTTTCTGTTGCCAAGAAGACATACTCTCAGACGCAGCATGTCTTTCATTCCTTACATCTGTTCATTATATAACTTAAATCATCAGCGCTCTTACACCGTTGAATTGTACACATTTTTGTAATGATCGATTCCTATTCTTTAAATATACACATTTGTTATTATTATTGTCACTAATTTTGTTTAGGCATTTGAAGTTCAGCTAGAAAAGTACGACATTCATTCCTTCATCTCAACCAATTATGGAATACTTTCTTCATCAAACAATGATTATATGTTTATTAATACAAAGCTATTATGACAATTCTTCACTTAAGTTGATTAATTGCGATTCTTACCCTAAATTTTCTATGACATCGTATCCAAGGTGGGATATATATATATATATATATATTGATATATTGTATTCATCTTGTGGCATTTTTTATTATTTAAATAAGGTTTCTTAAGAGCATCTGAACCTGAAACCCTGAGAATTTGGAATTAATTGATTTTTCGACCGCAGACTGACATAGTTTTGAAACACTACAAGAACAATATGCTTATATAAAATCTCTCTGCGAATAGGTTTATCTGTTTTGAGACGAAATAGAATTCATTTCAGAAATTATGCAAAGATGGTGTCTACAAAATTCGACACAAGACGCATTCCAGGCAGTGGAATAATTAACCAACATGATGACAATAATCGTGAGGTTTCGATATTGACAATACTGAATTTCAATGAAAGAATATTATTTTAGCTCAAATTTCACTTGAGAATGTTTCAATACAAACATTGTAACTTTAATATTATCATAACAAACAGCACCAACACCGCACTGTTTGATGTCTGCTTGTGTTCGACAATAAGACCTGCACCGTGCAAGAGAGAGGCCGAGGGAGCTTCATTTGGGGCCATGAATTAGCCAGGAAGGCACTGCTTAATCAAGTGATTGCAGAATGCAATCCGCACGCCACGTGCCTGCGTTAAAGCAGTGCCTTCCTGGCAAATTCATGCCATCAACAGATGGTCCGGTGGCCTTGTGGTTAGAGGGCATGCTTGTACGTCCTCTAGCTCCAACGGCGCTGGTTCGAACCCACCCACGACTGATGAGACCCAACAGGCCGAAACATGTGTCGTGATGGCTACATCCGTAGAAATTTGATAAAATTCATCAATTGTCAGGTTGCTTGACGCAATATTAGCTTCTAATTTCATTGACAATAACAAGAAAGAGTTATTTAGTTATTCAGCAGCAATCTAAGCAAAATGCCAACGTCACCCTCTTCATCTCCTCACGCAACAACCACAACCTCTCAGACAATGGAAGTCCACAATTTTCACCACATGGAAGTACACCTCACCTCCCCCCAATCATACAGCCATCTAAAGCGACAACAAAGCAGTTACTAAAACGAACACAGATCACGTCGGCACATACCTAGCGCACAGACAAAACAACAAAACAAACAACTCAATTCCCCAATAGTTCACAAATCAGATCAAACACTCGACAGACACTCAGCGCAGAACACTGGCACAACTCAGTACCAACAAATCACCCTTCTTAAATGAATACCTCTACATAACATAAACCGCTCTGTCCACTCTTCACCTCTTTGTCCCCTCTGTAAATCATAACCGCACAATACAAAACATCTCTTCTTGCACACATACATTCGACGCTCACACCATGGGACTTGTGGGTTGCCCCATCACGTGTGTGGATCTAACATTCCTTTCATTTCATTCATTGTGAATTATTTTCAGTGCTACCTATTTCGTCATTAAGACATTAATCGTTTGGCGAAACTCACTCAATGGCAAAAACTTTGAAACAGGCAATTAAAGGCTGTTTGCGCCGATTTAGCCATTTCCGATGACAGCTCCCGAAATTCAGAAACTTACAAGGCGACACCACCCTGCAATTAAGCAGATGATGATGAAAGTAGCAGCTAACTTCACAGACTCCGAAAAATTTCCAAACCAATAAAGTGAAGAAATGTCAAACGCATTACTAGCGACAGACAATTAATGAGCTTGGAATCGATCGCGACTTATGATAGAATTTCACAACTACATTAATATCATCAACACCATACGCTACAAATATGGGAAATGGATTGGAGGTGATGATAAATCATGTTCCATTACTTCAAATGGGATTGTCTCGAAATGGGCGAGAAAACGGCATTATTTACAAATAAAGTCCGATATCAATAATCATTTCAGCTCAACTAGCGGCACATCAAAGGACAATGTACATGGTTTTTATGATGAAATGAATACCGACACTTGATGAAAAATTTCAAAATCAGTTAAATTCAGCGATTAGCGACGAGTGGCAAGCGCGTCGCAAATTCAGGTATATTTGACTTAAGCTGACTATTGCACTGCACTGCGCATTGTAAAGATACACTTCTCTGAACAAAGAATATGCAACTGTAGTAATAAAATAAAACCAGGATATTAGGGACGTCTTGAATAAAAAAAAACATCTGTCATCTTTGACAGAAGGATAATCACTGTGAAGAACTGTCTGATTGCTTCACACTACATTATTCTATAAAATTCAGCAACTTGAATAAGTTGTCTTAGAAGCAAGCTTCCAATGAGCGTGTATCTGACTTTATAGAGGGAAAATATCTGCGTCATTTGGTGAATTTGAACCCCCGACTTCAAGCTTTCCAAGTCAACTCTCTACCACATGAGCCATTAACGTGAGAATACTAAACCAAGGAATTCACAAGCACAGTGGCTTCTTTCCTAAGACATTCTACTTACTTGTGACAGAAATCAGCAAGTCAAAGCCTGTAAGAATGAAGCTTTAACGTCACCACTCCCCCATACTGAGGGCTTGAGCCGTGTTGACAGGGTCAGACTTTACTGGAGCGTTGTGGAACTTTAAGTCCGGATGCCCTTCCTGAAGACTTGGAGTGACACTTTCGGGGCTCGATCTGTGGACAAAAGATCGCTAGGCCAAGCACTGAACCACTGCGCCACGGAGACCACCCAAAGCAAGCAGCTTGTTTAATAATGTTTCTGCATTTAGGTCTAAAATATTGCATTTATTTTTAATTATCTAAAACATCATGTCACTTAACTCGCAAAATATGCACTTCATTCCTGACTGCATCTCCAACTTCGGCATTTTCAATACAGAAAACTCTGACATGGTATACATCAGAAGTCTCCAATCTATAGCCCGAGGACGGCTTAGTACCAATTAATGTCCGCAAGCAAATATTAACAACGAAGCCTGTCCGAAATCAAAACAGCTTGTTCTCAACGCTGATAAAATAACACTACCCCGTTTTGTTCTTCGATTTAAAGTCAAATTAGGAAGAAAATAATGAAATGTTTATGCATGTTGAGCCAACCCACTTTGTCAATAGATGATAAACAAGAACAAATTCAGATCAGCAGCAGGAAATTCATGACAGCAGTAAAAGATTTCAGTTCAACAACAGCCATTTCAGCAAGTCTATAGACGAGATAGAAATGTGATTTTAATAGCTATTAAAACAAAATCCGGTCCAGACACACTTTTATTGTATAAAAATCGATTCGATTTAAACAGCATTAGATTTACCAATTAAAAATGTTTGAGTATTTCTTTTCCATCCGTCTACATACACGGATACACATTTCATTAGTTCATTTCAAAAACAAAGATTAAAAACATTTTGCTACTTAACAGAGGATGAAGCGCTTAGGAATTCTGCTGTTTTGATGAAATTAGAATCGTCTGGGAAGTTCTGTGTCGATATTCTTTTACATAATTACATTGCAGTACGCGCCATATTACTTGGGACACCTGCTTTTTCTGTAGATGCACAGAAGTTAGCTTTAGTTCATGGCATAAGGTTAAAAACTTCAAATTTTGTTGGGTTGTCATTGCAATGTAGAGCACAATTATGAATTTTTTTCAGACCGACATTCAAATATCCTCACGATGTTCATCATCAAGGACAGACTGATATATAAAAATATTTGTAATCAAGACGCACCAAAAATAGGGGGTAGCAAAATATTCAATTGGCCGAAAACTTTGTAATTGCTAGCTTAGCTCACAGAAGGTTTTCAGTCTCTTGAGCTATTTTTCGCAGCGATATCTAGCAATTCCCAGATCTTCAGCGCATCCAAAATTTTGCGGCCCCTTTCTTTGATATTACCAGTAGCAGCTAGTGACTCTTGGCTTTGACTCTTGGGGCACAAAAAGGCCTATTCTTTCCTTGTAAAATTACACATGCTTCGACAAAACCATCAAAACGGATGGTTGCCAAACGTCTTAACATCGATTAACTTCAGACCTATAGGCCTAGCGCATAATGCTTCATTTAGTGAAAGTTATTTTCTGATCAAACGATTGATTAGCGCTCTGTGCCTGGTTCCACGCAGCTTTAGTTGTAGGAATTATTAATTTCATGGTCTGCTGTAGGTTAATTTTAGATTTGCATGAATGACCATTTAATCATGCTACTAGGTAGATGTAAGCTGTCAAAAGTACAGCTGTAAAAAACTGTCTTGAGGTCCATTCCCACCGGACGCGGCGCGACACATCTCAGGCGTCCAGAATTTTTGTTCAGAACCTTAACAAGCCTATGGGGCTGTTCACACCAGACGCGCGAGACCACGCGTCCAAGAAATTTCAGAAAAAGGTTCTGTAATGACGCGCGGTTTGCTTTAAGAGATAGGAAAATCCATCCCGCGCCAAGCCGCCTCGTAATGCTCTACCCCCCGCACTGAAACCTGATAACCACAGGTTGCCAGATGTTTGTGCAGAGAAATGACTGACTTTCGACACAGCTATCAAGCAATTCTGACCTTCTTTGAGGACAATTTGACCAAATGAACATCAAAATCCCTTATCAGTGCACTCTCATACTTTGTCAACCATGTAAGTATGATTAATGCATTTGGAGATGAATGGTAATTTATTTATTGCAAAACGAGTATCGGAAAGGAAGATGAGAAAGTTATTATTGTATCTGTTATTGTTAACCTAACTCTCATATACTTTAAAAAGTACACCACGAATTCATGATGTGTCAACTGAAAACATATTACCTTTGTAAAGAGAATAAAAAAGTGCAAGTCAATGGGAATGTTTGCAAAATTGTTTCAATGCTTTGATAAGAAGTTATACACATGATTCCGCTCTCAACAGCCTGACCAGAGCGTGAGTTTTCTACTCTAAAGCGCATTAAAACCGTCTATCAAACGAGACTACACAGGCTTTAGTGAATATCTCCATCAACGGACCGGTTACCCTTTCCACTGAGGAGTGGTTGGTCATTGCACAGGATTGGAAGGAGGCTAAAGAGTGTATACGTGTCCCTGATCGCAGAAAAATCTTCGACATCATGAGCTACTCGGATGAACATGATGAAGACTGTCATGACGACTTTGGAGAGGTGGAAGAACTAAAAAATTGTGACTCGTTTTGGCTTTTAAGTATACATATTACATATCTGTAGGACAATGAGACTTTCTTCGCTCAGGCTCGAATTATTCCAACTCGAATGCTTGTATTTCATTATTGAATATATAAGAATAGATGACTTAGTATTATTTTTTTCGATTAACAAAGAATATATCTTTCGGACTGTCTAAAGGTTACACTATAAATATGATGGGTTACACCACTGTCTAAACCTTAAAACTCTACTATAAGCAATTTGAACGGATAAAGATGTTTGATTTCCTTCGAAACTTACAAAACTGGAATTTCTAAAAACAAGCACTTTTAACTAACGGTCGTATTTTTAATGTCACAAAAAATTATCGTCCTAGATTTTATACTTTTTGAACAACATCCAAAAATGCGTAAAATAGGGTTATCCGCCTGCTTGTGCAAACACTAGAAACGAGTTTCGCCTCCTGTACCAATCTAGATCTCCTTGCTTACCATTATGAGAATTATCAAATGATGCTGGAAACAGTGCAAGTAGTATGTATTATCAATCTCCTTTCTATGGAAGAGAAATACATGCAGGTCTACGATGGCCTGGTTCCACAAAAATTCCGATTTCCAAAATCATCTATCTGTTCTAGAAGATAGAAATGAGAAGAAGCGGATCGTACAGAAAAATCTTCATGTCAAAAATAAAATTGTAACATCCATCTACGATCTGCCAATCAAATAATCGATTTTCATTTCACGTCGTATTTCTGCAAATATTGTTCTCAAATTTGCGTACATTGAATCTGAATAATTATTCATTCAGAAAAATGTTAAGAAAAGTACCGTTTTCAAACCGTTTTGTTGCATGCATCTCTACGGTTTTCAACCCGATGTCTGAGTCATCGCCTCAACTTGTCCCGAATTTGCGCCAAGGCACGGAGACCGAGAAAACGACAGTCACCTCCCTAAATTCAGCTGCAATGCCGCCGCAACAGCGTTACAGTCAAAGCTACAACGAGCTCTTGGACAAGAAACGTATAAATCTGGGAACGATAGCTACTGACATTTGCTCTGATCAATACGGCTTGAAATCAACATGGAAGAAAATAGGTGAACAGGTTCATAGTTTGACCTTGCAACGTCCGTAAATCAGGCTCTTTGTTGAAAAAAATGTTGAAACTCATTATTTTTCATAGCATCTTGCGCGAATGAAACAAAGCTGAACCAGAATTACGACCACCTGACAACGCACCTTGCCGCTCTCAAGTCGGCCTTGAAAGAACAAGACATAAATTTTGAGTAAAGGTTATCAAAAATTAATAGGTCACAATCACTGTCGTCAAACTTCTAGATTGCCGTGAGCAAACGATAGCAATCAATTAATTGCAGCTGTCGGATAATTGCAATTAATTGATTGTTTGATTTGCAGCGATAGGAGCTGGTTGGAATTGTGTTTCGACGGTTGACAGAATTGGGATTTAAATCTTGGAGACATGCTGTTCGCATGCCTCTCAATAGCTTTATGACTTTATAACCCTTATGAATGAATATCTCACTGGTCTCGAACACAAACGAAAGAGATAATAATTAATTCGTATTAAGCGCATCGTCTCCGATAAACCTGTTGTACGTGACAAAATATATCACGAGCTGAAAATGAAATTATTGAATCTACGTTATCCTAACAATCTAATAGACGGTGCCATTCGTAAAGCCGAATCCCATATAACCAGAGCAAAACATTAATCGCACAAAAATATTATTCCCTTCATAAGAACATACAACAGAAATAATCCGGATATTTTCAAAGAGGTGATCAAACCTTTGTCCAGTACCTTGCCTTTCATAAAATCCCTCCGTAATTGCGAGCTTAGGTCAACTTTTCGCCAACCCAGACCATTGATTTCTATCCTCTCCAATAAAAATAGAATGACTACTTTCGGGGTCCGACGCTGTAAAGCTTGCGACACCCTAATTACTGCCAAAAGCATTACATTCCAAACCCCTTTCGGCACCAAACATTTTGAGATAAATCAGAACCTTACCTGTACATCGTCTAATGTCATTTACAAATTGCAATGTCGGCATTGTCGTGAATATTATATTGGCCAAACCGGGGACACTTTTAGAAGGCAAATTACCGTCCACCGAGAGCAGGTTTATAATGCTCACTACTCTTTCCTCAAAGTAAGCAAGCATATAGCCACGTGTGGCAAAGACTTCTATGCCACCCTTTTCTATCAGCTATCTCCTGATGCTTCCAAGATAGAAAGGGAAAGGAAGGAAGCTATGTTTATGAAGAAATTTCTTCCCTTTGAATGCCTAGTATATTGTATAGATATGCATGCATCCTCTTCTCACTTTTTATTTAATGCCTCGATAAGCAGTCAAACTGTGAAATCAATCGGCATAAACATTATTTGAGAATCTGGCTGATTTTTATTTTATTTTTTTGGCGCCGTTTGCGTTTCCTGTTTTTTCTATATATTATTTTTTATATTCTTTATATATATTTTCTATATATATAGCTACACCACCATGTACAAGAAAATGGAGTAAATGGAGAAAATAGAGCCAATACTGTGCGCGGTGAAAAAGTGCATAAGTTATTTCTGCTGGCACCAGTTCTGCCACAAAAATGTGCACCAAAATATGTGAATTTCGAACAATTTGATATTTTACTGTAGTATTTCAATTATAATAACTTCATTAAAATTTTGTATCTTAGTCGCATTTCAGTCATGTGAGCAGAAAAACATTTAAAGCACACAACATAATTAATCCAACTAAAAGAACATTTTGTAATTGTTGAGCTACTTTCTAATGGAGCCGATTTCTACTTTCTACATCATGATGATTATGATGTACTACTGATACTTCATAAAAATCACAGCTATGTAAATCGGACACCTTTCCAGATACTTTCAGGCATTCCAACTTTTATGGCCTTTTCTGCTGTTATATCTTTATAATTTCAGTTTTGATATAGGTTTAAAGATTTCCATTATAACTGTCATAGAGACGGAACAGAAAGAATATTCACTTGCAAGTTTTGGTAAAATAAGATAAAAAGATGCATGCGCAAATCTGCTTCTAATTATTTTGTACTGTTAGAATTTTTCTGTAGAATACACACCAAATGGACAATGTCCAGACTGTAAATGGTGGACATTTTGAGCATTTGCTGGAACTTTCAACGGTGTACATGCTGCCTTTATACATAGGTTTGCAAGTTCTGGAGCAATCACCACTTCAATCTGAACTATTCTCGTCATCTCTGATACAATTTTACTGGAAGTGGAAGCTTCAATTTTTGAGAAATAGATGGATCTCCCCTTTTTTAACCATAACCCTATGCTATACTATCCGCTGATTTGTTGCTATAAACTTTTGCCAAAAAGAAAGTGATATTGTATCTAATATCGCACGCAATGAATGGCACAAACGCAGAGGCATGATTTCATACGGGAGTAGATAGAAGCGCAAGATTCGACATAAGCAAGGAAGACTCTGGTCCAAAAATTGAGCTTATATCGAATATCGACTGTAAAAGAATGAAGTGGAAACTGCATTCCGTAAGCAGTTTACACAACATCATTCTCCAAACAAAGGTTTTCACAAAAAAGAACAAATTGACGAAAAATGACGATTGTCAAGCTTCAGATGATCCGGTGCTATCTGATTAACCCACTTCTAGTGATTCCCTGAGTGGTGGACAAAAACTAGAGTCGTTTCCGAAGTCGTTCATGCAAGGAGATGTCTTCAGATTCAAGCAATACATGCATGGTCAGAGCGTTCATTCAGTGCATTACGAAACATATCTTCCGATAAGACGCCTAAACAAGAATTCGTCTACACAGAATTTTTTCCGAACCTGAATAGTGATTAAAGGTCAATTTTTGTGATGATGACGCAATGGTGCTAGTGCAGCCTAAACAGGTGCGTCTACATTTCAGGATAGCTACCGTAAATTATCAATTAAACTTAAGGAATCTTTTCCAATATAGACGGCAACAGTCAGATCTGGTGTTTTAGACAAGTTCATATATCTTTATATGAAGGAAGAAAAATTATGGTTTAACGTCCCTACTCCTCCATATTGGGAGCTTCGATAGTGCTAACATGGTCAGACTTTCACCTCGAGCGCTGTGATCTTTTACCCCCGATGCCCCTCGACTTCCATTAACACTCTCGGGGCTCGACCACTGGACCGAAAGATCGGTGGGCCAAGCACTGACTACTGTGCCACTGAGACCACAACCGTCACTTAATCACCAATTTTGAAAAGGTTGTCAGTAATACAATGATAGGGCTAATAATTCGATAGAAAATTGCGAAACAACGCATGAGCTGTCAGGATTTGTTGGTTGATTGTTGTAAGATTTGTTGTCCGGATGCCATCCTTACCGACTTCCTGTTCCAATTTCACTATTAGGGCTCCACCTATACACCAGAAGATAGCTAGGAAAATCGATTATTTTCAGGTTCTTTCGGGTCTATGATTAGAGAGACAATAGACCCGACCCCACTTCAAATTTGCTCTACCCGAACCCAGCAAGAACTCGTGATTTCGGGAAAGATTTCTTATCTTTAAAAACATTTAAAAGACACTTATTAAAGTTGGGAATATGTTATAAAAGCCAATATTTAAATTGGGCTGCATAAGCAAGGGATGACAATGGGGTAATGGGGCTTCGATGGGAATTCATTTTCCACGGGAACTCGAATAGAAAAAATAAGGAATACATTAGACAGGCTTTTGGGGGCCACGCGGAATTCCGCGGAAAATTCTCACCCTGATAAGCAAATCTTATATCAAATGTAATTTTTTGGAAATTAAAAAATGAATAGCAACGTTTTAAAACGCCATGTTTTCTAAGCCCTAGCTATGACCACGAAATATTGCAATTAAATTATATTCATAGCAACTAGGCTTATTCATTTAGTTTCGTGTTTTTCTTCATTTATAATTTCGTCAGCTTTTAGTCATACTTCATGTCGAGCTCTCATCTTTACTTTATAGATACAAAATAAAATTGATTACTAATTTTGATTTATTTTCTCTTCTCCTTAAAAGTTGGGTCGAGTAGACTTTTGTAAGTATTATGCATCCTGTTGTGTACTCGGGAATGGAATTCTGTGTTTTATGCATTAATTCATGTTTGTACACACTGGACTTTAAATAATCTAATTTGTAACACGATTTTCCACTACTAGGTTATTTGTACATAATTCAACGTAGCAAAGTGCGTCAAGGTAGTAAAATTAAAAAAAGAAGCTAACGACTGGTTAATTGTTTAGAAAATGCAAAATATGATTTAAGAAAAAATTATTATATCCTGAAAAGTCTAGAAATTATAATAATTACTAGAAGGACAAACAACGGTTCTCCTCCTCTCATGTGGAATGAATTGGCGAGTAAGTCATTCTGTTCAAAATTATGTTTATCACTTCATATATTGAAAAGATTCTATTTAACAGTCTGCCCATTCAGATGATGAGAGGACAGGTCTGTTTCCAATCAAAACATGTAGATAACACAGCGGGATTACGCTATCTAAAATCTACCAGGTGTGTAAGAGCTAAAACGAGAAATGAAGTTCTACAAAATATGCACACAAATTATTTGACTGATTAAATAAGGTCATCAACAGGAACTTGGTGAGGACGATCGCGTTTCGACCGCTAAATCCTGGACGCTCAAACCCGACCAAGCGCAGTCATGCACATGTAACATGCATAGCCTTAAAAATTATATTTATTGTAAAGAAAAAATAGCATCTAACAAAAAATAGAGTCGCTATTGACTGAAATGTACCTCAGGCATTTGAAAGAAGGACAGAGTCCAGCCAGTAGAGGTCATTTTTCCGCTTACTGGATTCTTCGAATTTTTCAACCACCCCGCGATTAAATCTAATCACAAATAATTTATCTCAACGATACTAGAAGTTCTACTATCTGAAGAAGAAGTTCGAAATGCTCTGAACAACACGAAGAAGAAAAAAGCACCCGGTCCGTCCGATGTTGTCAATGAAATGTTCTTGCACAGCCTGGACGTATCAGTGAAATGGTTATCAGAGCTGTTTAACGAAGTTCTGCAAGTTGATGATATCCCTCATGATTGTTGCAGTAGTATGCTCATTCCTCTCTACAAGGGTAAAGGAGATCCTCTACAATGCGAATCCTACAGAGCAATAAAGCTGTTGGATCATGCCATGAAGGTGTTTGAAAGAGAAGAGAAGAGACTGCGCTCTCAAATAGAGCTTGATCAAATGCAGTTCGGCTTTATGCATGGTAGAGGTACTACTGATCCCATCTTTATAACCCGACAGGTCATAGAGAAGTATCGTGCTAAGTAAAAAAAAGATGTTCCTAGCCTTCGTTGACCTTGAAAAAGCCATCGACAGAGTCCCAAGAGAAGTTTTATGGTGATCTCTTCGCAAAAGTGGAGTCGAGGAATGGCTTGTAAGAGCAATAATGACACTATATCGCAATGCAACTACGGCCGTTCACACTAAGTTCGGAGACTCTGACCACTTCACTGTGGATGTAGGAGTGCATCAAGGTTCGGTATTGAGTCCATTACTCTTTGCCATAGTTATGGATGCCGTAAGTGAAGCAGCGAGGAAGGGATTGCAGTATGAACTTCTATATGCAGATGACCTTCTCCTTATGGCTGACTCGGAAGAAGATCTTCTAGCGAAATTGCTGTGCTGGGAAAGAAGTTTGTCCTGTAAAGGTTTGAAGATGAATGCCACAAAGACAAAGATCATGGTAAGCGGTGGTAAAGACAGAGTCGAGAAGAAGTACCAGACAGCAAAATGGCCATGTGTAAAATGCTGCAAAGGTGTGGGAGCGAACTCAATCCAATGTAGCATCTGCAATGGTTGGTTGCATGCGCGATGCTCAAAAGTGAAAGGGAGACTCACTGCGGCTATCAATTACAAGTGTGAGAAGTGCTTATCAGCTCCGAAGGATGATGGTGAAGATATTCCCAAGTGCGTTGACATGCACGGAACCCGACTTGAGAGCGTGGACAGCTTCTGCTATCTTGGTGATGTTATTGACAGTTGCGGTGTTGTTGAGTCAGCAGTGGTTGCCAGAATACGGTGTGGTTGGAGAAAGTTTCGGGAGCTCCAAGCCTTCTTAACATCGAAGTCACCGTCCATGCGAGTCAAAGGCCAGCTGTATGCTGCATGTGTCCGGCAAGCAATGATTTACGGTTGTGAATCGTGGCCCCTGCTCGCAAATCATGAAAGGATGCTGCTGTATGCGGAGATGCGCATGATACGTTGGATATGCGGAGTGAGAAGATCAGAGAGAAGGTCGAATGAAGAACTGCGACAGGAAATGGGGCTAGAGAACATCTTGGATTCGATCAGAAGAGAAAGGTTGCGCTGGTTTGGTCATGTGCGGAGGAAGAGCGAGTCGGAATGGGTCAAGAAAGTTACGGACATGGAAGTATCTGGCAAGCGTGCTGTTGGACGCCAAAGAAAGACCTGGCGCGATGTCATCGCCGAAGACCTGAAAAGTGCTGGTGCTCAAGAAGCTGATACACACGATCGCCAGAAGTGGAGGAGCATCATCAAGCGGAAATCGTCTAACCCAGCATCTTCTGGACCACAAGGACGCAAAAAAGGATGAGTGAGTGAGTGAGCGATACTAGCTATGGACAACTGTGATGTAATCTAAGAGCTATATATACACGCTCGGAGCAGCAGTACAAAAGAAGCGTCAATGAAGATCCATGTTCAGCTTTCTAGCTAACTTCTATCCGAATCTAGGTCAGAGGAGTTCCGATGGGGATAATTGCGTGTTGGCGTCAAGCGGATATAAGCTGTTGTTGATAATGTCATGGGATGCAATTGTGGTCTCCGTGGCACAGTGGTTAAGTGCTTGGCCTAGCGATCTTCTGGTCAAGAGGTCGAGCCCCGAAAGTGTCATAGGAAGTCGTCAGGAAGGGAATCCGGGCAAGAAGATCACGACGCTCAAAGTCTGACTATGTCAGCACCGTCCAAGCCCCCAGCAAGGGAGAGTAGTGACGTTAAACCATTCATCATCATCAAATGCAATTGAAAACTTGAGTGAACGACCATTAAGATTTTTTCTTACCTGACTTAGGAAAAGAAGCCACGATGACATCATCCTCACGGAATTTAAGATCACTCAGCTGTTGACATGCAGAGTACATGTCAAGAGGTAGAAGGTAACCACGATACCGAACGAGGGGGAAAGCGAAGGCAGGGTCGGAAATGAGATCCAATGTCGACAACCAGCGTCGGTGCTGCAAATACCTGTACCCCGCCATTGCGAATCCGATATTCAAGCCGACAACAGTTACACCCGCAACAACGCGGATAGCGCGAGGCAGAGGGGACTGCAAGAAAAGAGAAATATTATTGACCATGATGACTAGGAAAATGATGTAAAGGTACAAACAATAACTTTTTCCCAGGTCAAGAGATAGAACAGTGGAATTCAAGACGTACAGTAAATCACATAGTCTGGGGTCTGCGCTGTTGGTGAACGTGCACTGTGTACGTGTGATAGCGCACTTGCTAACTATCTATGTCGAAGGTATTGCGTTCGATTCTTGACGGCGCCACTCTTTCGACAAAGTGGAATCTTGGGCACTCCTGTACTTTACTAGTCCCAAAATACCCCCTCCTGTACTTTACTGGCCCCAAATTAAAAACAAATATTTATCCAATTAAAAGCATTTTTTGCTGCAAAAACATTAAGAAACTATATGCCATTCAGCAAGATGTCCAAGAATATTTTTGAAGGCATCTGCATGACTGTTAGGATACCTTTGTCTCCAGATGAATTCATCAAGGTGACTTGCTAGCTTATTCTCATGTTCTTCGACGTCAAGTTTCACGTCAAATTCCTTCTCAACACACTAAATACAGAGATGGCCAATCCCTTAAAACAATGCGTGGGAGTTCAAAGATCACCAGCCATAGTTAATTCGCACGATCTGACACATAGCAACACGTCAGCGTTCGTGCTAAATTTGGTACCAGCAAAGTAAAGGAGGGGATATTTAGGGACCAGTAAAGTACAGGTCGTTTCTCGCATTCCCATATAGGGACCAGTAAAGTACAGGAGTGACGAATCTTGGCCAATGTCTTACCTTGCAGTAAAAGCGGTGGGATTTAGCTACCCATCTGTAATGCTGTGACGGCCTTTATATGATATTTTATACAGCAATATAGCAAGGTGGGTGAAGGTCCATTCACACCAGACGCGGCGCGTCCAACAAAAATGCCTGTTCTCACCGAGCCGCGTGGCGAGGGGAACGGAGAGGGTGGCAACTACAAATACCATATCATTATGGTCACTTCTTATTGCCAAATAATTAACTTATTCATATTCCTTATGTTACATGCATTCGAGCGAGCCCAAACAAGACACCATGATATGACACATTACCGAGATAGTTAAATTACGCACTCAGTTTTCAGAATTTACATGAAATCAGATGCAACATTTCAAGCATAATGACTCGGAAATGATATCTAAACGACACATTGTCGAAGAAATGCAGAGACATTTTGCATTAGATCTACGAGCGTGAACAAAGTGTGATGTAATCAGGCTCTTAGATCTGCAAGCTTCATCAGACGAGAACAGTTCGTTATGAATTGAAGTGTTGCTAGGGGCAGTCTATTATAGAGCAATATCCGATCAATTCTATGGTGAATTTTGGTCAACCAACAACAGTCTAGAAAATAGTCTCAATCTGAGAAGAGCACTGAGTGCAGCATGATATGGCGACAAAAAGGCACTCCGTCCTGCTAATTTTCATTAAGTGAATCCGAATCTGCAGAAATTATTCTCTTGAGTATCAAAATCTGTAAGTTGTGGTTGTCGTATGATTTGAGGGAATATCCGATCAGATATTTCACTGCCAATACTATTCATAAAAACCGACTATATCACGCACAGCGATGAGCGAACATTTTGAAGGAGAAAAAACGGCTGTTGTTTACAAAATAGATGCCACCATCATCTTCTTCGTGAAATGTCCTTTTAAATGAAGTGTATTTCAACTAAATTGGTTAAGAATTCTGCGATCTGCGTCAAATAAACGATATGAAGCGTATTGATGACTTCATTGTAATGATTGAAGGAGTGGCGAACAATTAAAAACAGATGAAAGAGACCGACATTGCTAAAGCTATTTTTTCCAATTGCAAATCAAGCAATGCATACTTTTCATTGATTGACATTGCAAATTAATCGTCAGGATATGGGAATTGCTATAAAGTGCATCATTTTGCGAAAACTAATCATTTGATATTTCACATTTGTAAAGAAGACACATATCATTTACACATTTTCATTCATGGAGTGACCACAAGGCACAGGTGACAGATCATGAAATAGAATTGACGCACGGATAGCTACAAGTTAGCTCACAAAACGACCTTTATTAACTTACATGGTCTATTCGATCGGGAGTATCACTCTATTGAAGATTATCAGATGATTTAACAATAACAGATACAATAACAACTTTCTCATCTTCCTTTCCGATACTCGTTTTGCAGTAAATAAAATACCATTCATCTCCAAATGCATTCATCATACTTACATGGTTGACAAAGTATGAGAGTGCACTGATAAGGGATTTTGATGTTCATTTGGTCAAATTGTCCTCAAAGAAGGTCAGAATTGCTTAATAGCTGTGTCGAAAGTCAGTCATTTCTCTGCACAAACATCTGGCAACCTGTGGTTATCAGGTTTCAGTGCGGGGGGTAGAGCAAGCCGCGAGGCGTCTTGGCACGGGATGGATTTTCCTATCTCTTAAAGCAAACCGCGCGTGGTCTCGCGCGTCTTGTGTGAACAGCCCTATAGGTTTGTTAAGGTTCTGAACGAAAATTCTGGACGCCTGACACGCGCCCGCTGGGAATGGACTTTAAGAAGTTAAAGAGTATCTTGTGTTTCATATACTTGAAGAATGAATGAGGACGGCCATGATTGAGCGAGGTTATAGACGTTATAAATGGCTTTGAAAGTAAAATTTGAAATAAGCTTTTTTTGGTGATTTTTTTGGATAAGAGGTCTCTACTAATTTCGAAGTTCATGCAGTACGTAGGGCCTAATTGTAGATATTGAATGACTATGTACGAAAATTTAACTATTACTTATTGTCACAACCGCTAGAATATGTCAGAATCAAGGTTTCTCATAATAATCGCAAAATTCAAATATGTCTTCATCTATGTACGAAAATGAATTGTTGGATAAAGCGGATTTTCGTGTGTTTTTCTCTGCAGAAGACAAATTCATCAGACCATCACACAATTGGTGCAGAATCATCAAATTTAATAGGGAATGCCAAACAATCCAAACAACGACCTAAAAGTCGAAAAAAGGTTGAGGCAGATATTAAGACATTAAGTTATTAGCGATTTTAATGTTCATGATAGGCTAATCAAAAATATTGTTGATCAAATACAATACAAACTTTAATTAAAAATTGATCTAAAAAATGACAAATTGGTCGCATAAATGAAAAAGAATGATTTCTTTTGAAAAATTTAAAAAGTAATATAACTTAAAAAATGAGCTTGACAGTCAGCTATGGACAAAGTATGCTTAGAGAGGCTATAGTCATAGCAGAATTAGATAAAGAAAATACACTTCGATGTGATCTACTATTGATTTGCACGTACGAGGTCTATGGTGATCTAAGTAAGTACTTAAATATATTATACAGCATAATTACATCACTTAATTACTGTCATGTTATCACACACATCATTATCATATATTGCATATATTCTGGAGAAAGAAAGGAAGAAATGGCACAAATGTTTAAGAATTGGAAGATAGACATGGAAAGGAAAGGTCTTAAAGTGAACATTCAGAAGAAAAAAATTTCTCCGGCTCAATCGAGAAGATTTATGTGGCGTCTGTGGTAGAGGAGTTGGGAACAATTCCATACTATGCCAGCATTGCAACAAATGGTGCCACAAGCGTTGCAGTGGACTCAGGTATCTAGCCAGTGTGAGAATTTTTCAATGGAAATTGTGTGTTCAAGGAAGTGGAAGTGTCGGTACAGTTGAGACCTGCGAGGTGGATGGGTAAGAGATTGACATTGTGAAAGAGTTCCACCATCTCGGAGATGTGATAAGTTGCGCAGGAAGAGCTGAGCGCGCAGTGCGAGAATCGCGTCTGCCTGGTGTAAATGGAAAGTCTTGGTAAGTTTGCTGAGAAATCGACGTATATCACTGAGATGCCATGGCTTAATATACAACGCGTGTATTAGGCCTGTGCTTCTCAACGGCGCAGAATCATGGAGCCTAACACAACACCAGGTCCAACAACTGCGCTCGTGCGGATGCTCCGCTGAATGACGGGAATCTCACTCCCTGACCGAATCGAGAGTGTAGAAGTGGCGACTAAATACGGCATTGTACCACTCGAAAAAGTTCTGCAAGAAACGTAAAGCGGAGGACCGTGGAAGACCCTATCCTGGAGGTGGATGTCGATGGACCCCGTCCTCGGGGTAGGCCAAAAAAACCATGGTTTAAGATGATTGAAGATGATATGCGGGAGATGGGACTGTCTGCGAACGATACACTGGGCCGTGCCCGTTGGAGAAGTCTCATATCGTCCAACCCTCAACAGAAGAGGAAAAGAAGACGAAAAGAAGTAAACTAAACTAGGTAAGCTGCATATATATATATATATATATATATATATATATATATATATATATATATATATATATATATATATATCTATATATACCGTATTTCTTTGAATATGAGACGCCCTTGAATAAGAGACGCATCCGTGAGAGGAAAAAATTTAATAAGAGACGCCCTTGAATAAGAGACGCATGTACAAAAAATAGACTGCTATAGACATATTACATGCAGGCTATTGTAATGTGGTAGCTACAGCCGCCTGAGCGATTATTAGGCCTACTTATCTTAGTAAAATAAGTCAGTCTACTAGTAAATACCGGGTATCATGAACAATATTGTATAATATATAAGGCTTCTTGTTGTTGTACATGCAGTATATGC
The DNA here is from genome assembly GCA_907163375.1 of Prostheceraeus crozeri. NCBI lineage: Eukaryota > Metazoa > Platyhelminthes > Polycladida > Euryleptidae > Prostheceraeus > Prostheceraeus crozeri. Next base: position 24,455 of record CAJQUW010011846.1, on the reverse strand, counting down.
ATGTTGTACATACGTACATGCAGGCCTACTTAAGGTTACTTCATCCACCATTTAAGGAAGCATTATACGGTAGCTTCCTTTGCATTTGGAGTCATGTACCGGTCGGTAAATTTTGCTGTAAATACTACTTGATTATCGGTATTTTCGTTTCGGTAAATTCAGATCTAGTCTACATGTATAGTGGCCAACATGTACTGGTATATGAATGTACTAGATGAGTCTACAAGATATGCTACTACAAATCATAAAACTCCATTTATTTCCAAAATATCTGAATTATGATAAAACGTATATATGTAAGAAAAATTACTGGCGAAATTTGCCCATGACATAGGCCTAAGTGAGGAATGCAAAGGTTACCTAAGAGAATAGTAGCAAAAAACTAAGACATCTTTTTCTAATGAAAGAATGAAAACTTGAACATTTGATAAATAAGAGACGCCCTTGAATAAGAGACAAATCAATCAGGGATCTGAAAAAAATAAGAGACGCGTCTCTTATTCAAAGAAATACGGTACATATATATAAGGATATTTTTCCAGTGAGAAAGTGCTCAATATTTAATCAATAGAGCGAAAGTATCAATGTCATTGTAAAGAAACTAGAAAAATTCAGATATTTCACATTTGAAAATCGGCTCAGCCGTGAAACTAATTGTACCGTTAGTAATGAATTTTACATCTGAATTTTTCTAGTTTTTTACAATGACATTGATATTTATATATATATATATATATTCAAATTCAAATAATGTATATGAATTTGTACCAGCAGTGTAATTTTCATTCCCTGAAGATGGAAGCTGTCGACTTCCGAAGCGCCGGAGTTTTAATTAAATGGTACTCAAAAATCGTATTTAAGTTTTGCAATCAAGAGACCACATTACTTTATCGCGACGTAGAAAAATCTTATTTAAAATTATCAAAAATAGATTGCGACATTAGTTTTTGTGATTCATGTTTAAATAATAATTTGCTGCCAATTTTCACTAATATATATATATATATATATATATATATATATATATATATATATATATATATGTATATATATATGTATATATATATGTATGTATAACAATGCATTTCGAGTATGTAATTGCCTGAATAGGTGGAATGGAAATTTGCATTATATTCGTTAGCCGGACACTCAAATTTCATAAAATCAGAAAAATATATAATTCGAAAGTTTGGTTTGATTATATATCTTAGATTTTTATATTTATAAAAAAGAAAGTAATATCTTATTTAATTCGTCCGTGGACGATCGCTGGCGCAAACTGCAACGAAAACTGCCGACGAAAGACGAGCATTTCAGTGCCCCAAACTGCGATGGACACGCATTTGTGTAAAGCCTAACATAAACTACATATATGCACGTGTCGTATTCCAAAATATATTTGTCAATCATCGCAATCAACGTAATAAGCATTTAAAGTCTTAATAGATCCAAAATCATTGTAAAAGTAATTCATGAATGATGACTGAAACATAAACCTAGTGGCTTGTCGCGTGACTTTTCGACAAATATTTTTGTATGACTCAATAAACATGCGCCGCTCATATTGTCTTTAATTGCACCAAACTACCGCAACAAAACTACAGAGGAAATAAAAACGTCAGCAACAAATATAACAACGGCAAAGGCCACAGTTCGTTCTAAGCATATAATTGCTGCAAGTTCGCGAGAGAACTTTAGTTGGAAACTAGACATGAAAGCAATAGAAATGCTTAACACCCACAACTTCACAACTTTTAAACGACGCGATATTGAAACTGATCAGGAAAGTCATCCCGATAGAAATTACAAAATAATTGTATTCACAACGTCAGAGGCTGTGAATTTGGAATTTATTGGATGGACCAGTTGAACCTTATACAGAATGAATTTGTGAGAGAATTGTCTATCTTTTAAATAGTCTGTTACCTTCCACGATATTCCATATGTGATTAGATGAATTGATTGTGGTCTCCGTGGTACAATGGTTAAGTGCTTGGCCTAGGGATCTTTGAGTCCAGTGGTCGAGCGAGCCCCGAAAGTGCTATTGAAAGTCAGCAGGAAGGGCATCCAGGCTAAAAGATCATAACGCTCCCGATGTCAAACAAAAGTATCTGACTATGTCAGCGCGGTCCAAGCCCCCAGCTTGGTGGAGTAGTGACGTTAAACCATCACATTAGGTGAATTGTTTAAAGATAAAAATATGACGATGTGACGATACATTTCATCCTGATGACCAAGGTTATCTTCAGGTCATGCAATGAAAAGTAAAAATTGAAATTTATGGATAAGGAGAAAGGAACCTATGTATCATATAATATACATAGAAGTCACCAAGCTCTTCAATTTTAACTTCTGAATTTATTTGTGTACTTCAATAACTCTTCATTTTTATCTATCTATTTATAAAAGTACTTGTACAGCGCACAATACAATGTTACAAGGCGGCTCTGTTCGAACAGATAGGTTCTCAACAACCGACGAAAGCTGGAGAGTGTCAAGTTATTGTCCCTGAGATGTAAAGGGAAGCTGTTCAGCAGTCGTGGTCCAGCAACGGCGAACGCTATGTCACCCAGGCGAGTGCGTGTTCGGGGCACTTCACATGCTCTCAGATCACTCGATCTCATGTCGCGAGAGTTGTGAACCTCCCTAGGGTGACATTTGTCCAATAAATATCGTGGTACCATTCATGGCTTTGAAGACCTGTACCGCCATCCGAAAAGTAATCCTGTGGCGCACTGGGAGCCAATGCAGATTATACAGAATTGGAGTTATGTGCTCTCGTTTGCGAGCTCCTGTCACCATACGCGCAGCAGCATTCTGTACCGCCTGGAGATGACGAAGGAGCTTATTAGAGACATCATGATGTATAGAGCAGCAGTAGTCCAATCGAGATTATACAAACGCCAGAATCAAAGTCTGCAGCATCCTCTGGTAAGCTCTGTATCACCGGACGCAGTTGACGAAGTAAGTGAAAAGCAGAGCGTCACACAGCAGAAACACTGGCAGACAGCGACAGACGGCTATATATCATTACGTCAAGGTCACGCACAGATTTCGATGGGGTAACGCAAGTTGATAGGATGTCAACGGTACCAGTATCAATCCTCGCGACCTGCTGATGGGAGCCCAACCATATGAAAACAGTCTTGTCAGGATTCAATCGTAGCCTACTCGAGTTCAGCCATTTGCCAATATCAGAAACACATAGAGAAAGAGAGCCGCTTCTTTGCTGATGAAACTTGATCGACTGGCACACTGATATCTATCTGACAGTCGTCTGCATACTGGTGAAACTGACAGTAATGAGCCACGACGATCTTGTTCAGCTGCGCCGTGTACATGATGAATAACAACGGCCCAGGCACTGATCCCTGAGGAACACCATACCAGAAAACCTGTATCGACGACATGGAATCGGAATTGCAGACAGTTTTCAAACACAAACAAGTATGCAACGATAGTAAAAATAATTTTAAAATTGATGTGCATAAACTTCGATCCAGATGAAGCAAACTTTAGGCTGCGGGAAGCTATCCTTATAAAAAAAAATACAAGCCACAAACCTCAAAAACTCTAAAAGCTATTAAGTGTTAGTATAAGTAGGCTCAAGATCTCCATTTTTATTAGTTGAAGAGCCAAGACTTATCAATTTTAATCCATTGCTGAAAGAGACGAATGAAAGATGCAATGAGTTCTTTCAAGAATAAGTTAATCCTATTTTCACATTGTACAATGATCAACGATGCATCTGTTACCCCTTTAAAGGAGAACGCCTTCAGTCTTTATTGGGGCTACATCAATTATTTATTCCAATTTCTAAGAATTATGCTCCATTCAATTGAATGGTGGAATGACTTTCATCATCGTTGAGAAGTCTTGAAAAAGCAGACAGTATTGTAGCTCTTAATTTCATCCATCATGAAAATTTTGAAATTTAAGTAAATAAAGTGTACATTTAAATTGCTTTAATAAGCTTTACATTAAGAACATGAACTCGAGACACTTTTAATTCATGCTTCACTCATGACAAACGCAAGACAAGTAAAAAAATATTAGAATGTGAGAAATCCGGAAGGTGATTAGAGAGCTATTTTTAGCATTTCAAGCAATTATGAGTCAAAGGAACTTTACGAAACCCTTGAGAACACACAATAGTGGGCTAAAGCGAATAAGATCAATTTTGCGTTGTTACATGTAAATCAACAATGTCGGCAACTTCTTAAAAATATGTATCAAAAGGAGCTACACTTCGTGTTCTGAATTCTCCGATAAAATGTCTACTGATCTGACTAATGCAAGAACTGGATTTCATATGGCAAATTCTTGCATTTGCCTTTTTTTCAATTATAATTATATTCACGACATGTGACATGCATGTGACTTTGCATTTGCTTTTCATCAAAAGTAGGAAGACATTTCGTAGATAGTTTATATACTCTTCCTTTAGCTTAAATTTTTGTAGGTTTTATTGATAATTGCTTCCGATCACCTTTCCACCCCTTTTGTAACACCTGCATCAACAATTTAACTTCATAAACTTCGTACCTTTGCTGTACGTTAAATAAGTAAATGCATGTAAATCTTTTAGACAGTTTGTAAACTGCTACATTGGAACCTCTCTAGCGAAAGGGTCTTCGCCATTCCAAAATCTCGCCGCACATTATTCGCCCGACCACTTCTCTGAGGTCAACATGTTTTCAAATCCCTTAGAATTATCTTTGTGGGTGGGCTGGATCGAACACAGGACATTTGATATCTTCGTATCGAAGCGTAGTCCTTAACAACCTGAGCTATCCTACCGATAACGTCAGCATTCTGACTATCATTCCAAGTTTATGTAGAAAAATATTGTAAAATACAGTTCCGCAAAAATGATGAGATGTTTTCACATATGTGAGTAGGATGCTTGAATACTGAACTGCATATCAGGTCCAAAAAAATCAATAGGATTCTGCGACTGGCGAGAGGATTGTGCGACGCGGTCCGATAGAGTGGCTAAACCGTGAGCCCGACTAGTTGAAGTTTTCTCCTTTTAAACTCATTGACTTCCTTGATTGAATTGCATTCAGCTCCTGGAATGCTCCGTTTATAGGATGTCAAAAAAGGATGCTTCTCAAACGCGTGTTAAGTTGGCGGATCCATCCAGCGGAACCATCATTTATTAGAGAGATTCTATTCGAAATAACTTCCACTTTATCAATTTCAGCCTTCTAATCATGAAATTGAGTATGGATTAAAGTTATTTAATAACTTATTGGGCGCCCAAAGTATCAGGGATATGATTAAGGATTGTGTCATTAACTTAAAGCAGATAAATTTTTCACTATTTTTCCAGTTGAAGTATACATCAACAACTGAATAGTGAAGTAAAAGCATTTCGCCTGTTTTAATGAAACAATTAATTCATGCTATGAATTTGGTCTGCTATCTTCGACATAAAATGGATTTCGAGCTTTTTGATCGTTACGCTCTCAAAGTATTCGTGATAATCGACGAACTTCTCCTTAGTCAGCTATTTTGAGTGGCGTGCCCGAAGGCAACCTGCTGGCTCCATTGCTTTTTGCAACGTCCAGCGATAATTTTTTCCAATCTCTAAAAGCTGTAGTGCGATCCGATATGCCGTTAACAACTTGATTTTACAATTCTTTCACGTCTTTTTTTCAGGTCATGCATTGCAGAATGAATGGCTAAACCTGATCAACTGGTCAAAATCACTTCTCCTGACTTAAAGCGGATCGAAATGTCATGTATGAATGATGAGCATGCGTCTTTCACTGTTTTGGTTGCCACCTGACTTAATGTTAAGATTCTATTGAGTTTATCCGTTCAATTTTGACTTACTCGCATTCATGTATCTGGGTGTGCAATATGCCTGACTACCTTCAGAAAAAGCATCTCTCAGTGGAGCAAAAAACTTGCCGGGTTATAGGATTCCAGCATGATGCTAGGCTTTCGCTTATCTCTACTGCTACAAGATCATGTGAAAAGATATTTTCTTCCTTGCAGCAGAATGATGGATATCCTCTGGATGATTTGCTGAAAAACCCAATCACACGTCATCCAAGTCAGCCTATTGACTTTTTTCAAAGACAAAACGTTATGCCCGGTCATTCATAAAGTTATGCAATTGATTTTTGCTATATTCTCTTAAGTCAGTGTTTCTGATGCAGTATGCCGCGGGAGGCTTGGACTTAGACCACAATTCCAAAACATAAAATTGCCTCACGGAACTGATGATCATAAAATTAATTGATTAATTAAGATAATCTTACGCAGTTCCAGTCCATCCATAAGAATCAGAAGCCTTCATTTTGTGATTAAGACATTGTCCTTTTCGCTCCTTATACCTGCGGTGCTTTCTCTTTTCTGACTACTTTGTGATAGCATTCTGAAAATCACTGGCTTAGGCAACTCAATGATCAATTGCTGATAACTGCATGTTTTAGTGTAACTGGAAGTGTGAGAGATAAAGCGAAAAGAATCAATAAGAGTAGCATGACGAGCAAGTGAATTACCTTGGATGGTTGTCTCAGATGATTGGCACCATTAAATCGCACTTAGATAAATCATCAATTTTCATTTGGCTTACTTGTCATACTGAAGTCTTTGATTCCATTCATTAACTTCCAGTATCATATAAAGATGTTTTGATCCTTTTCTACCTTCTCGACTTTCATCATGTGTGATGCTGGATTCTCCCAGTCTGCACTACTGAGAATCCTACATCGGTTTCAGTTATCAGTTTTCAACATTCTACTCTTACGTTGCTCCCGATTGGGTATCCCATAGATCAATTTCGCAAATCGGATCAAAGAGATGTCTTGTCATTTTCATGCATCGTTTTTCATTTCTCTTTAAGTAGTTTAAAGAATTGCATGTACAGGGTGGTTGGATAGTCGCTCATTATTTATAGAGGCCTTAAAAACAAAGAAATATATGTACTAAGAAATCAAAGCAAATTTTATATTATTCCATGAATCATGCCATTTTCTTCTTCAAAAAATTACAATTCAATGTGTGCATCATCTTTATGAATACACTGTCTAAGTCTTATCGATACCTGTTCCGTTGCTGATCTCAAGAATTCAGGAGGAACATTTTCAATGACTTCACGGATCCTGTTCTCTAGCTCGTCAATGGTCCTCGGTGAAGTTTTGTAGACCCCCCACAAAAAGAAATCACATGGCGTGAAATCCGGACTTAACGCTGGCCAATCTATTGGTCAACGTCGACCCATCCAACGCCCTGGGAAGTGGTCGTCGAGCCAAGCTCTCACTGTTAGTGCATAATGTGGAGGAGCACCGTCTTGCATAAAAATTAATTCGTTGGCTTCTTCCCATTCAGCAATTGTTGGCCAAACGAAATTCTCCAACATGTGCAAGTATCGCTGACTATTCATTGTATCACGAATGATGTATGGCCCAAGAATCCTTGTTGAAGACAAGCCGCACCAAACAGTCGGCCTGTTCTGACATCTTTCCGTAATTTCCTTTGGATCACTCTCACACCAATAGTGACAATTGTGCCTGTTGACAGAGGCACCCACACGAAACACGGCTTCATCTGTCCAGAGAATCTTCGAACTCAGCTCAGGGCAATCTTCCAACCATGCCAGCATCGTTTCACAAAGCTCCACCCGTCTGTCACAGTCTTCCGGAAACAGTTGCTGGACATAATGAGGCTTCCACGGGCGGTATCGTAAATCCTCATGAAGAACATTCAGGATAGTGTGACGGCATATCCCACTTTCACGGGCAGCTTGCCTTGTTGACTTGGAAGGGTTCCTGTCAAACATCTCCCTCACCAGTTCCACATCCGCGTCTGACTTTGTCGAAGGTCTTCCAGATCTGGCGGAATCAAGAACGCTGCCAGTTGTCATCAGTTTGCGGTAGCAGTTCTTAATTGTCTTAGGGTCAAGATTTGAATGTCTTCCATGTTGGGATCTCCACCATCGCTGAACTTGTACAACAGACTGCCAAACCTCGCATCTAGCGGCAATTCTTGCTCTGTCTTCAATGCTTGAAGTAGGCGACATTTCGTAAGTAAAATCAACAATGTTGTGATCAAATTGCATGTAGTGAATTAATATAACGGATAACTTTCGTGGACAGAGGGGTGATCATTACTCACATTCTAATTGACTGAACAGCTTCATGATTTGTCATAAGAAATGGCAGGTCTCATGCAATCTTAAAACAATGAAGTTTCAATCAAACGACCATATACTTCCGAAAATATAGCTAAGTAATCAGGGAGCGACTTTGCAACCACTCTGTATATTGAAAAGTTTCCTAATACTCTGTCATTTTTCGTTTTCGAGTAGGCTTCACATAAGGTCAAAGTAAGACGCAGGCCGCGAGCATGCTAGAGATTCCGGCGACTAGAGATTTCCCGAAAATCCCAGATGACCCCATTTTCACGCTACTTAGTCTAGGCCTAGATCCGGATGTATACTGGAGTAGAGTCCTTAACATGGTATTCTCTGGCTGACATGGCAATAAGTGGTGAAAATACATGAAACGATAAGTACCTTTATACGCGGCTATAGTGGAAATGAAACTAGTATCGTATGAAGTGGTATCCTTTATGTCAAGTACAGTAAGCCTATAATAAACGGTCAGCAGTTGTGTAAAATTTCCTATCCAAATAGGAGGTAGATGTAGGAAATAAGTGACGAAATATAACAATGCTTATATGCTTATAGATTCCGTGATTGGAATAAGTAACAAACACAAAGATATACAGTGATAAAGACATGCTATTATCTATTAGTTATCATGACTTATTTTGGAAGAAAAAATGTCGACTTCTCAAATTTTTATAAATCATGTTTTATGCTGGATATGCGCATGTGAGCAATGCACCCCTACCCCCTCCTACCCCTACCATTTTCATGTTTTTGGACAAATCTCGAGACCCATTTAAATCCATCCGAAATTTCCCGGATTTCCGATTTTTTCCGAAGAATCTCATGCATGGCCGCGAGGGTAATTTTGACAATTTTACAATTGATTTTGAGCTGCGACTAATCTTGTCGTGAGAACCACTGCCTTAAGTTTATATATTCAATGCGGTCTTTCTTTCCTCCGAAATCCTATGGTATCTTTATGGTCAATTGCAATGTACTCACCGAACCTGTGATTTTTGTGAGGCAATAAAGTCTTCTTATTGTTATAACTATTGAACGTGAAGTCAAGCTTAAAGCTAAGAGAGACTCTCAATCAATTACGGTTAATCTAATTGAGAACTTTCTTAGATAATATTTTACATGGGTGGTCGTTTTTTAGAAGACAATCATCTATCCATATACTCAGTCACTTTCCGGTAACGCTGTATTTCCGCCCCTATATAGAATAGGTCAAAGAATTAATGAGATTTCAAGATAGTTGAAGCAGGTGCAACGGCAAGATCGTGTTGGCACTTCGATTATGTTTTATATGTGGATATGACGTTCATGCCAGCTAAAGTTATGGAGTCAAGAGAAAATTCAATTGCAAAGCATTATTGATATAGAATTTGTGGTTCGATAAAAATTTGCAATGTGGAGTAATCAATATCTAACCAATTCAATCTTCATGTGCTTCCAATTTCTTAAATTAAGAGCTAATCAATCAAATTTCCAATTTATTTATCCTCAATACTCAGCTATACAACGATAAGTTTATAAGACGAGTACAGAGCTTATCATGAGAATTATTCTTGTCATCTTAAAAGTATCTTATTAGACTTACTTATTTTCAATGCCTAATCTGATGAAATAAAATATTGAAATAAGTTAAGAAGCCCTATGCAACTTTGTGACATTGACAATTTCTTATTTCCACTGTTCGTAGTTCAACGTTTACTTAGATGTATCCATGACTTTATGGATTTATAAACCCGATGCTGTTCATACAATAATCGCTGACGCTAAAACAAATAAAACGTTTTTGCGATCACACACTAAAATACTCAGTCAGCAAACAATTAAGTAGGTCGATTATTCTTCTTTCGTTGACCACGTTTTCGCCTCGTTCTTCTTCCAATACATATGTAGGTCTTCATTTGACCTTTGCCTTTAACAAATATCACACCACGGGGCTTGAATTTGAATTTATTGCTCAACGCAATTCGGATACTTTTTGGGCATTGAATTATGCCCGGTGTTGAAGTGGAATACATTCTACTGGATACGTTAACAGTATCTCCCCATATATCATACATAGGTTTTGTGGTTCCGATGATGCCAGCTGTGACAGTACCTGCATTGTAGCCAACTTTCAGAAGAAAATGCTCATGTCCGATAATAAATTCTTCATTGAATTTCCTCATTATTTCAAGCAAGTTCAAGCAGTAGTCCATGAGGGAGTATAGATGTGCATCGTCTTCAAGTTTATGCTTTCTATCGTGTTCATTCAATCCGGAGGCGACCATGTAACAATCATTGATAGTTTTTATCTTTTCAACATGCTTGAAATCTTTAATGGCGTCATCAAACATACAGATAATAGTATTCAATGCTGCAAGCGCAGACTCACCACCCTTATAATCTTCACGATAATAAGAGGAGAAAAAATTACTGATGCAGGCGAAAGTAACTCCTGCGTTTTCAATGGACACTGCGTAACTGGCATTGCTTAAGTCAACTTTACGGGCGTCAAGTTGCATCTTCACATATTTTGGAACGATGTTGTATAAGAGGTTTTGAGTCTGTGTTGAAGCATCCTCAGCTTCATGCCGTTTCCTATCAGCCTCATGGGAAGCGAAAAAGCAAAGCCTGAGATTAAAATCACTTGCTCGCACTAAAAGAGCGACCAACAAGCTAGTTGTTAGAACCACAGAGCGGAAGGATGCCAGTTGTAAAATTGTACTATGATCACGATTAACTGATTTTGCTTGATCACAATAGTCTTTTGATACGGAAGTATTATCAGATCGAAAAATGTCAGAGCCAGTCCAGTAACATAAGTTGCTCTGATCAAAAACAATGAAGAAAATTGCTATTTTGGAAATTATGAGACATATGTTTACCCAACTGGAGCTCGATACTTGCAGTAAAGATGCGAAAATATTAAAGACGCTTAGTCTTACTATATTCTCGAAATACCGTCTTCTCTGTTTGTGATCCACGCATTCAAAATAAGCTAACATCGTTACCATGGGCATAAAACAAAAAACCATAGCTCGGAGGTTTCTCATCGTATAAGTTCGATAGAATTTCAGAAAAGAATAATCTCGTATCAGATCAAGTATTAGCGGAATGGTGAGCACAATACCAACAGTAACTTGCACCACTGCAATTAAAATCTTACTTGTGTTATACGATTTGCAAGTTGAACTCGATCTATCACAAACACTTATAAGATGCGTCGAGATAGAGTATAATACCACGTAAACTGTACTCGTCAGACAATCTAAAAATGGAGCTACACGTGCTGCTTCGATCGTTATAGTTCCTTCCTCATTACACATCTGGTCTCTGAAAGCTCTTTCGATGGCATCAGAAACAAAATTTAAAGATATTGGGTGAATTGGGGGAAGTTTGAACAAGTCAGTTTGATGTTCTGGGTCCTCTTTCATTGCTTTAATCAATGCTTGAGCGGCATTTTCTTCTTTTTCAGGCTTTTCTTTGTCCTTCGGCTCAGTAAATTCATTTGCCTCATCATTTTCTTCATCATCCGACTCAGCTTGTTCCTGGGTGGTTACGATGTTTAACGTTTGTTTCTTAGGATTTGCAACCTCCCCTCCCTGCTGATAGCCTCGACGATCGACAACAAAATATGTTTTAATATATTCAGTATTTAGGGCCAAACCTTGTATACCCATCAATTTTTCTGTCTTTATTTCATATTCTTCCCCTGGCTCGACAGAAAAAGTGTCATTCAATTTTTCATAAGTGGTTTGTGAGATATGTACTCTCCCTGGTTCTCCACTAGACTCCATTTCGTTGGCAACGATGACTGCGTATGAATAAACATCATAACGAAAACGCTGACGACCAATTACGGCTGCATTCACACGTCCAGTATGCACGCCAACACGCATATTCACATCTTCGTTATGTTCCCGATTGAATTCCTGAATAACGACGCACATTCCTAGTCCCATTCGAACACATGACGTTGCATGCTGTGAGTTAGGTCTTGGACAGCCAGCTACACAGTAATAGCAGTCCCCCAATGTTCCAATTTTTTCACAACCAGTTTCTCGACAGAGGGTGTCAAATCGATTGAATAAATCATTAAGTAGCATCACAACGGCTGTTGGAGCTTTATTTGAACTCATTTTCGTAAACCCTACAATGTCAGCAAAAAGAATACTGACTTCATTGTGCGGACGACTGAAGATTGACAATACTGTTGAGCTTTTTGACTTGATATTCTTTTCAGATTCCTTTATAAATCTCATATAATCAGGTATGATTTCTGAAGGCATAATTAGTGTGATCCATTTCATTGCATTTTCCTTTTGAGAATTAATTAGCTGACGAATTTGAACATTTTGTCCAAGTTGACGAAAAGATGACAACTGTCGCAACCGGCTGATAGCATATAAATACCAACCACTAAGATGAAGAGCCACCCATAAAAGTAGTCTACCGTAGAAATGATAGGAATCAATCAAATGCCGATCTTTTTCACCACCTGAAAATTGAAATGACTGTGATTCCATGAGGGAAGCGAATTTATCATCCTTAAAATCTGTCTGATTCAAAAGTTCTGATAAATCTGCTTGAATCATTTCACTCCGCATTCGATCGACGGTTATAAAAAGGCATATAAAAACAGTCACTTCGAAGTCAACAATATAGACACAGTAGATAAGGATGATTAATTGAGCATGGGGACTCACCTTACTAAGATGATCTGTACTGGTAATCGTTGACGCAAAAGTTGTGATGAACATTGTGATCAAGACAATCAGCAGATATATCGTTTTATACATTTTGTACGCAAATTTCATTGCGGTTATTCCATAGAAAATGCAATTAACTAAAATCCAATTAGCTACTATAAAAATATTCAAAGTATAGTGATTGCCTTCATTCTCGGCAGCCTTTGCGTATAGTAGCTGGCAAACGAGAACTAAACTTGCTTTTATAAGTAAACGAACTCTGGTTTTCGTATTGGGGAAGGTTACTTCAGAAAAATAGTTAGTGACATCAACTGATTGAATTTTCAACTCATTTAATCCTCTCTTGAATGTTACAACGAGGTTTTTTACATATTCAAATATTGCCTTTTTGTTGATTTCATCATGAACACTGGTGCCCGTTTCATTTGTATCATAACTCTCGGTACCTGACATCGTTTAGCACAAAAAGCCCTGAGAATGCATCTACCCGTACCAATATTTGTAGAATTTCAAATTGCAAGGAGTGTAAATATATCAAAGATATTTCATTAAACTATGCATAGTTTGGTCGTCTCAATGGCTGGTTCATAGAAGTGGATAATAGTGCAGGAAGTTTGATATCTTACCTATGTACAATGATGGCACATGGAAAAATCTATGGCTTGTAGATCAGATTCGATATAAAACATTGTATCATAGTGAAACTATTTGCCAAGTTAGTTGTGGAAGTTGTTGACACCTAATTACAGGATTTTCATGAAGAGAATTGCAAGTGAGATGGCGGCATTGTTTCATGTAAAATAGCCTACTATTCCATGGATTAATATAGTGTGTCTATTTGTAGCAGTCACTGACAACTATTTTCCAAATTTTCAATATTGGAATGCGAATTTAAAATTGGTTCACAAAGTTTAATATGTGCTGTTTGTAAGAACATCTGAAGAACTCACAGATAGAAAGTCTAATTATTGGATAATTTCCTCTTCAAGCGGCTAAGAAACCTGGCATTGAAAGTTTCTTTACCAACAATCATTTCTCAAATAAATGAAATGTCGCCGGAACTTTTCAATTAATAATTGAATGACACGTGATATTTTGGAAGCTGATATTCGAATGCATGTAGAGATTTTGAAAATTGTTCAAATATGATGAACAGGGAACCCTTTAAAGTAAAATGAATACTCTAAGATTTCTTGGCCTCTGATTTCAAGCTGGAGTAATGCATGTTCTGTAAATCGACATTACAAGTTGCATAAGAGTCTGATTATACCATTGATAGATTATCGGAGCGATATTTCAAAATGATGAACGTACAGAACGTTTAAAAGGATTTCCTTCTTTGTCATCCTGTCGGTGCAGCATTTTGTAAATTCACTATTGCTTTTGAGTACATGGTCTTTGGACAAGGGCCAACAATCCAAATCAAGAATTGGCCTGATAAATATAAATGCCAATCAAAAAACATGGAAGCCAGATCGTACAAGTTGCATTTTGCCCCAACTAAGTTCCCCCGGCTTGTGCCATAATTTTCATGCAATTTCCATTCTAGGACTTTCTATGGTATTGTTAATTTCTATGGGCTAGTTAGATACATAGATATTCATATGCAGGTTTTGACATCTTGCCATGGACTAGAGAGCCTTAGCTATGGACTCTTAGACCTCCATGCCTTGGCGTAGAATGTCTTATTTCTTTCACTTGAACTTGCTTGTTATCTTCCTGTCACAGATGCTGATCCTCTGTTGCTAGCTCTTGGACTAATATTTCCCCGCATGAATCACGAATAAAAGAACCAAAGTTCCATGCAGTCTTAAAATTCCTACCAACAATTCCTTCGACCTACTTTTACAAGTAAATTTATTCGTAGCAAGTTATCAATGAACCGGGCTTATTAAGGTGTTGTGCAAGTTATGCCAAATAAAGATTTTCATCGAATCAAGTGCTAACTACCACATCAACGTGCCAATTACTTTCAGGAAGCTTTGAGTTCATGACAGTTCAATTAAGCACAAATTGACGGATTTCTGTAATCTGATGCCCTTTTTTTAATGGAGAAATACAGGAATGACTGACATTAGACAATAATTCAATGGTCAATCGCTGAGCTTTTAATACTTAATGCTCAATATCTCTCATCAATTGTCAATATACCAAAAAAGCAATAAAGTATAAATAATAAGTATAATAAGGTATAAAAAAGCAATACTCTAGTAAAGTATCGCAGGCTGACATGAATTTCATCAATAATCCCTTGTTAGGTGAGAGCAAGTTCCTTCACGGCTGTCCAAATCACGGAGGTTTGACTGGAACCGCAAACCTCTTTAACTTGTCTAGGAAAGAACATGCTGTTAATCGCTCTAAGTGTATGTCTTATCTATAATCTCGAAACAACAATAGCAATCGCTTACTAACTAATTGAAAGAGCTGTGTAAGAGACAGAATGTTGAGAGGGTCAAAATAACAAATCTATAAATTAATTTCCAAAAAACTAAATTGAAAGGCGCCATTGATTCGCAGTTAAGTGCCGAATTAAGCGGCGAAAAAGAAGAAAAACGGCCATTAAGAGATATAGGATGAAGCATATAGGATTAGACTTCAAAATACTGATTAAAGCTCAATGCATAGAGAAATTCACAAACTAAGCGTGATGTTAATGACAACGAGGTAGCGAGACCCGAATAGGATCCACGCTTTCGGTCTATGCTTCCTGCGGCGATCAGACTCATTTGGAGTGGACACTTCGCTGGGACGCGCAGCCTCTAATTTACAATTAACTAAGAAATAAGAATTAAACTAAAATTGAAGCTGAGAAAGATAGGAACAGCACCACTCCTTGCACAATTTGCAACTTTTTAAAGATAAAGGGATTGCGGATCGCCTTGAATTTGCAAATATGAAGGGAAGTGGACCGACAAGGTTGAGCACAATGCTCTACTGTTCTCAAACAAATGCCTGTGGCTCTGTAGACAATGAAATTAATGGAGGAAGGAGAAAATGTTTCGTTTATAAGCACGATCTCAAGTTCATAATACAATTGACAAGAAATGAATTGCTTCAAAGCATTATTCTCATATGTTAGAGTAGTAAGCAAAACTCCACTTCTGGACCGCGCAAGATGGCGGCCATCGCTGCGTCCCCCCCCCCTCTGGCACGGCAGAGTGTCGTGGTCGGCCGCCGTGGTGCTTCGTGTCTGAGTCCCCCCCCCCTCTGGAACGACAGAGGTTGTGGTCTGTCGTGGTGTGCCGGCCGGGTGGGTCCACGTTCACAACATGTTCGCTGACGTCCCCCCCCCCTCTGCAACGACAGAGTGTGAGACTCGGGTGAGTTGGTCCGACCGCCTGGTTGACGTGGGCGACCGTCTAGGTTGACGTGGGCGACCGCCAGGATTAGTCTTGAGGCTATAGTGTGTGATGTTTTTGGTGTGTAGCGTCCAAACGAAGCATCGGATGAGAAAACGGAGGCCAGATTCGGAATCTACGTGAAATTTTGGGTTAGGAGGGATGTTTCCAGCGAAATCGGAGAGAAAAAATTTTCGGCTGACGTCCCCCCCCCTGGACAGCTTGCTTCCAGTGGACGGATTTTGTCGTGCGATAGCTCGTTTGAAAGCTAAGAGTGAGACAAATTCAGTGAAAGAATCGGCTTGTTCCTATCTGTCTTCGTTCAAAAGTTAGAGCGGTTACAAGATTTTAGGTCGGAGCTCGCTCACCTGAAAAAATCCTAAGTGTCAGAGTGACTTTGTATGGGTAAAATTTTAAAAAATTTTCCAAAGTGTGGAATTTCGACCTGGGACCGTCACCAAAACATTTTTCATCAAATTTCACTGACCCCCCCCGCCGACAACAATCTTCTAACTTTGGTTCTAGTGGACGGATTTTGTCTTACAGCTACTCGTTTGAAAGAGGAGAAAAAACTGCTCGACAACATTTTTTGTTGCGAGTCAATCGACCAGCCGTTCACAAGTTAGAGCGGTTACAAGATTTTAGGTCGGAGCTCGCTCACCTGAAAAATCCTAAGTGTCAGAGTGACTTTGTATGGATAAAATTTTGAAAATTTTCCAAAGTGTGGAATTTCGACCTGGGACCGTCACCAAAACATTTTTCATCAAATTTCACTGACCTCCCCCCCCCCGACAGCAATCTTCTAACTTTGGTTCTAGTGGACGGATTTTGTCGTACAGCTACTCGTTTGAAAGTAAGAGTGAGAAAAAACTGTGAAAGATTCGTTGCGAGTCAATCTGTCTTCGTTCAAAAGTTAGAGCGGTTACAAGATTTTAGGTCGGAGCTCGCTCACCTGAAAAATCCTAAGTGTCAGAGTGACTTTGTATGGGTAAAATTTTGAAAATTTTCCAAAGTGTGGAATTTCGACCTGGGACCGTCACCAAAACATTTTTCATCAAATTTCACTGACCTCCTCCCCCCCCTGGACAGCTAGCTTCTATCTTGGCTTCTAGTGGACGGATTTTCTCGTGCAATAGCTCGTTTGAAAGCTAAGAGTGAGACAAATTCAGTGAAAGAATCGGCTTGTTCCTATCTGTCTTCGTTCAAAAGTTAGAGCGGTTACAAGATTTTAGGTCGGAGCTCGCTTACCTGAAAAAATCCTAAGTGTCAGAGTGACTTTGTATGGGTAAAATTTTGAAAATTTTCCAAAGTGTGGAATTTCGACCTGGGACCGTCACCAAAACATTTTTCATCAAATTTCACTGACCTCCCCCCCCCCTGGACAGCTAGCTTCTATCTTGGCTTCTAGTGGACGGATTTTCTCGTGCAATAGCTCGTTTGAAAGCTAAGAGTGAGACAAATTCAGTGAAAGAATCGGCTTGTTCCTATCTGTCTTCGTTCAAAAGTTAGAGCGGTTACAAGATTTTAGGTCGGAGCTCGCTCACCTGAAAAAATCCTAAGTGTCAGAGTGACTTTGTATGGGTAAAATTTTGAAAATTTTCCAAAGTGTGGAATTTCGACCTGGGACGTCACCAAAAACATTTTTCATCAAATTTCTCTGAACGAGGGGGGGGAGGTCAGTGAAATTTGATGAAAAATGTTTTGGTTAAGGTCCCAGGTTGAAATTCGGAAGTTTTAAATTTTTCAAAATTTTCACCACACTGGAGCTCTCACACTTAGGAATTTTTTCACTTGTGGCATGTTACATGGACATGTGCTGGCGGACCAACTTCCCGTGGTCATATGAGAATGGTTCAGGTGTCATATTGTAAAGAAAGATGAGACAAATCGTTTGCAACAAACCGCATGTCGCTACGATGAATACTTTCGGAGATAGAGCCATTTTAAGTTTTCTTCCGAGCATATATAAACCCCCGACAACGTAAGTCTGATCACTTCATCGAAAGACGAGTTAAGCGACGGTCGTCGCTCTGAGCTCCCGATATCGGGTGCAAAGGACTCTATCTTTTGAAGTAGGCAAGCTATCTTGCTACTTCAAAGTTTGTATGATAGAGTTTGATAGTGTCTTTACTACTGATAAAATTTTTTAAAAGTAGTATGAGTAGTAAAATGCGGAATTTTTTAAAAATTCTTAATTTTCACTTTTTTCAAAGTTTTAACATATAGACTAAGGTTTTCAAGTATCCTGAGTTCAAATCTGCTATCAGATTTGAAATTTAACTAAGTCTAAGGCAGCTTTGAGGGGTTAGATCCCAGCTACTGATCACTACCTTTGACTCGGCGTTCCTGTTACCACTTCGGGCAGTGACAATGATGTCTTCAGCTGTAAAGAGCGGGTATCGGGGAAGATCTCTCACTTCCCTAGTGATCGGTACAAGGCCTTCGGGCTGTCGACGGGATCGAGTGCCACTCACTACACTCTTTAGGAATATGACTGTACTACATGATTCCAAACTTATACAAATTTCATTATCTTACAGCTAACGATAAATCAGGCATGGCAAACGATAGAAACAGAAAGTATCATATCAAAATGTGTGTGTGCGGTCGTATAAATCGCAGTGCGGACGCCAAGGCTCACGTCAAGAAGGCGGGCACCGGCCACATGATTGTCTGAATAGGGTTGCGTGCGTGAAGTGTAGAGTGCTGAAGGGTGATGAGGATGAGGCGCGTTTCTACAGAGTGCATGCTGACTGTAGTGGTGGTTTAGTGACTGATTTGAGATTTACACAGTTGATTGTGGAAGAGAGGGAGCGAATGTTGGCGAATGTTGCGAATGTTGTTGAGAATGTTGTTGAGAATGTTGTTGAGAATGTTGTTGAGAATGATGAGTTGGCGAGAGCGGTTGCGTCGTTGGAGGGTGAGATTGAGCAGCGGAAGAGAGTGCTTGAGAGTGATGATGAGGATGATGTGGATTTAGATAGGAGCGTGTGAGGAAGCGTGTGAGGAAGTTGAGCTCTTCGTCATCGGAGGTGTCCAACATCGTCATCACCGACCCCCCGAAGAGCTCATCTTCCCCAAAAGTGAAGAGTGGTGGGATTCGTGTGCATCGGCGAGGTGGTTGAAGGATGAAGAGAAGAGACATGTTTCGCAGCAGATGGCGCATGAGTTGTTAGTGAATAAGTTTGAGAGTTTGAAGAAAGTGAAGGATGAAGTTGTGAAGGAGTTGGATGAGTTGAAAAAGAAGGATTTGAAGTCGAAGGAGGTGGCGGATGAAAACATTAGAATGAGGCATTGTGTGACTGATTTGAAGAATAAGACGCGAGAGTTGGAAGAGAAGAATGATGAGTGTGAGAAGAGGGCGAGTGCTGCGGAGAGAAGAATGAGAGATGCAGAGGCGAAGTTTGAGGAGATGATGAAGGAGATGAGTGTGTTGAGAGCGAGGAATGTTGAGTTGGAGAGGACTGTGGCTCGGCGGGGTGATGAGAGGCAGGCGTGGGAGAAGTTGGAGCGCATGAGGGATGAGTGGGAACGTGTGAATGAGGATCGTTTGTTTGAATTTCACATCCCTATTCGGGACAATCATTTGGCCGGCGAAGTACTCGTCAATCAAAGTCTCGACGAGTCCATCCTATGTTACAATGGTCATCCCACGAAAAAGTGTCTCCATGCCAGCCTGAGAATGCGCGGCCATCTACACAAATTTTCGATTCGGAAACGCGCGAGACTACCTAAGGATGACTAACTTGGTAAGTGAAAAAGTAAATAAGATAGTATATCCTATTCTAACACATATCATTTTCATTGCAGATCTTTGCCCGCCTTCACCACCCCATCACGTCACTCCCGAGAACGAACCATCGGCTCTCTTAAGGGCCACCTAGGGGCAAGACATGATAGAACCTCCACGCGGTTTGCCCTGGGCAGTCTTCGGACTGGCGAATACTATCATTAAGTTGAATCTGCTATCAGTCAACTTGAACGTTGCGTCGCGTTAGAGGGGTATATAAACCACTGCCTCTCATTTCATTTCATTTCAATCATGCAGACGCCGAACAGTCAAGTCAGCTCTCCTCGCGGACCGCAGTTAAGGCCGCGAAATTTATTTAATGAATTTGCTAGAATAGAGGAGCAAGACAGAGTTTTTAATAATCTTGCTCGGATTGGCAATCCGATGACAGCAACTGCTGTCAATCCCACGGAAGGGCGCTACAGTCCACACTCTATACTCACATGCCAGTTAGTGTGGAAGTCGACAGTGCTACCAAAGAGAGAGTCTTTGACTCTCTCAGCAGAATTGGTAGGCTGTAGGATGACGACTCCCGAGAACGAACCATCGGCTCTCTTAAGGGCCACCATGGGGCAAGACATGATAGAACCTCCTCGCGGTTTGCCCTGGGCAGTCTTCGGACTGGCGAATACTATCATTAAGTTGAATCTGCTATCAGTCAACTTGAACATTATGCAGTCGATTGCTATCCCTGAAGCATTCTGATTCGCTGTAGAGCAATTCATTGTTGAAAACCCTATATAAGCCAGAAGATTGTAGCGCTTCTCATTCAATTTGAAGTCACGATGGAAGCGACATCTGCCGACAATATTCCCGTCTTCACTGATGAAGACAACGGTATTCCCGAGTTATAATAAGAAAAGTCATCCTCACGACGAGTGGGATGAGGATGAGAAGAAGGGGAAGATCAAGAGGATCGTTTGGACGTATGAGCGTGTGGACTCCAAATACCACTCGCATCCGAAAGGTGCCAGATGCAGCCACCACGGCTTAGGCGGTATAGGGTATACGAAACCTAAGCGTCATACCCCCATTGACTATAGTCCAGTCAATAGTCAAATTCACGTCCCCGAAACGAACCATCGGGCTCTCTTAAGGGCCACCATGGGGCAAGAAACATGATAGAACCTCCACGCGGTTTGCCCTGGGCAGTCTTCGGACTGGCGAATACTATCATTAAGTTGAATCTGCTATCAGTCAACTTGAACGTTGCAAATGAAGTTCGGTGTAATACTTCCTTTCGACGGGCGGTCCTGTAAAGGGCGGCGGTGAAACCCGTAGCTATGTATACCGCAAGGGACATTCGGCAATGGTCAATCTTGTTAAACCTCTCTGCGTCATGTTTGCAAGTGATTGCCTCTGTCTCAACGTAGTATGCATTCGCGCCAGGGCGACATTTAGCCAACTGTCGAAGGTTGCCTAAAACTTTCCATTGAATACGTTATGAGAACCATGAGTTCTACCTGTCTCTATCAATGAGACGAATTGATGAATGGAATGAAATGGGAGGACACTCACGCGCCACACGCAACATAACACACTTCTCTCTTCCGTAGTCTAACAAGCTCTTTACACATGGATCGCAGTCGATTGCTATCCCTGTATCATGAAGTGTACAGCTATCTTAATTTATTTGAACACTAATTTATCTACCATCATCGTCTCATCATGAAATTGTTGTTTTAGATTTACAAGTTAGACTAAGCGTGCTACTATTTCCAAATGAAAAAGTATACATGGTTAAATCATCCACTTAAGCCCATCCGTAGTCTAACAAGCTCTTTACACATGGATCGCAGTCGATTGCTATCCCTGTATCAGAAGGGTAAGCTATCTTAATTTATTTGACACTATTTTATCTACCATCATCGTCCATATGAAATGTTTTTAGATTTACAAGTTAGACTAAGCGTGCTACTATTTCCAAATGAAAAAGTATACATGGTTAAATCATCCACTTAAGCCCATCCTATCTAACAAGCTCTTTACACATGGATCGCAGTCGATTGCTATCCCTGTATCAGAAGTGTAAGCTATCATTAATTTATTTGACACTATTTCATCTACCATCATCCGTCCATATGAAATGTTATAAGATTTACAAGTTAAACTAAGCGTGCTACTATTTCCAAATGAAAAAGTATACATGGTTAAATTATTCACTAAAACCCCATTCAAGTAAGTCAGTATGAAAGCAAAGATAATACGAAATAAACATTTATTATGGCATGTATTTCAAAAGTCTTCATCGTCAATATCGTCCCAGAGTCTGGCTTCACATAGATTACAAAAACAGTTGAGCTGCTTTAAACGTTCTTCTGCAGCGTCCCTCACTTTCTCAATGTACGCCCACTCCGCCACGGATCGCGGTTGGGAGTTAGGGGTGTACCACTCCCATATTTGATGCAAGTGCGACTTGCTGGTCATCTCCATCACCCCTTCGGCATCATATTGTAAATATTTCCACCGTATGCCTGTTAGGTCGGGCAAATCCTCTTCATCCTCCTCCGATAATGATAACTTTCGTAGATTGTCGAGATTGTATGTCTTCTCCACCGTCGCCTTTCTTGGTGCATTTGGTGTAACGAGCACCTTTGCTGATGTATATGGAGAGGAGAACTCCAATGCGGTATTTGGTGTTGTTGGAGGACTTGTCATGTTGTCTTTGA
Source organism: Prostheceraeus crozeri (assembly GCA_907163375.1). NCBI lineage: Eukaryota > Metazoa > Platyhelminthes > Polycladida > Euryleptidae > Prostheceraeus > Prostheceraeus crozeri. The sequence goes on along the minus strand of CAJQUW010011846.1, from coordinate 1,824 downwards.
AATGATAACTTTAACATTTTTCTAATTCTTAAGTATACACAAGCAGCCAATCAGAATGAACATCCAATGAATGAAGAGGATGAAAGTATATAAGCAAAGTGACATTCAGGTCATTTCATTTAATCTGTGAATACAGACAATAGGGGGGGGGGGGGGGGGGGGGGGGGGGGGGGGTGAACGAACGCACGATCTCTCCTCTTTGAACTATTATTTGAGTGAAGTCCTCTATCTTGTAGAAGTAATCAACCTTAAACTATGAATTCGTTGAAATGGTAAGTGGAAAATTTCCTCTCCATCTCCCTCAAACGTGTGACTAATAGCGATCTGTCCTCAATTTCAGACATCAACTTCATCACCAACGCCCTCTCTGTCTCGAGGAAAGTTTTAGAGTATTTTATTGAGAGTCAACAGGTAGGTTGTAAACACTAACCACTGAGGCTCGAACAGTGATGAAAGAAGGATTTCTCTTTCAGGTGAAGTGAGTTTCCAGCTCAGGACTCTCGCGGCAAAGGCAACGAGTTTGGGAATGTGCCGACTGCGGACATATGTTTACAAGGAAGCACAGTCTCCTTCGACACATCAAACAACGTGTGTGTCAACGCAAAGCGGCGTCAATCTCCGGAGGTGAAGTTGATTCTGACGATGACATCTCCTTTCCTTGCGAGTTGTGCCCTCTTTCTTTTGATAGTCACTTTCAGCGATCTTCGCACAGACTTCAACCCACACATTCAAATGATCCACTACACCAACGGTACCATCTACCATCTCCCTCATTAAATTTTCACATAATAATTTAGTTACGCGACCTACTGCAATGGAGTCCAATACTCAAATTGTAGATTTTTCCTGAGTGGCTCCGTCTAAATTCTAAACATTATCGAAGCGCTCTTCAAATAAATTAGGACAATTTTAGAATGAAAGGCGCTCATCTACCTTAATCTAAAATAATAATTAAGAATAGATTGTCAAACGGGGTCAAGTGACGGAGAGAATACAGTTTCATGTTCCTCCCTCTTCCGCAACCGAAGTTGTAGACTGCGAGTCTTGGCTAAATTTTCACATTCAATGTTTAAAATCAAATGTAGATAAATTCAATCAACGCGACAGCGCTCTCATTTTTGATGGTGTGGACTCAGCCATATTCAAAATTTCCCTATTAGAAAGTCATGCAGCTCGAGGTACATTTAAACTACCAAAAACGTTGTATAATAAGAAAGCTGTCATCAATGTTGATTGTAAATCACAGTGTTTCAAATATGCAGTCCTATCCATCCTTCACTATAATGATATCAACGCGCATCGAGATCGCACCTAGAGCTATAGACAGTGGGAGGATGAACTAGACTTTGAAGGTTGTGATAGTAACAACATGAAAATCAAAGATGTAGAAACGTTCGAAAAACATAATAAGATTAAAATTGTCGTTCACGTGTGGGAGAAGGGGTTGAAGGGTGCCCGCTATAATTCACGTTCAACTTGTTATTAACGTGTAGTCAACCTCTTATTAGTAAAACAAGATGATAGCGAGGAATGGCACTACTGTGGTATTCCCAAAATCTCTCGCTTGTACACTCACTTGGGGCACTCTAAAAGAGGTGAACATTTTGTATGCGACCGCTGCATCCGCTCATTTTGGAGTAAAGATAAATTTGAAACTCACTATGAATGGTGCAAGCGAGGTAAATTACAAATGGAACGCATGCCCAAAGATAAAATATTTTCACATAGGGATAATGGTGACGAATTAAGTCCCCTGCGTGTCATTTACGCAGACATAGAGAAGCCTACATTGATGATAATCGATCCACAAAGCCTCGCAGCCAT
>CAJQUW010011845.1:0-10546 GCA_907163375.1 Prostheceraeus crozeri | reverse complement strand
ATTATGGGTTAAACTAGGATTACAATAACGAAAATAAGTTTTTAAAGAAGCGTCTGAAATAAAGTACAAATAAATGAAACTGTGCATATAAACAAAATCGTGAAATGGCAACAAAAAATTTGTGAGCTGGCGTATAATCACAATTTTTTTTCGATGAATACTTTAAAATATGGTCATTTTCACGGGTTACAGATTTAAATGAGGTTATATCTTGATGTTATGAACTGTCTATTACATATTAAACTTAACTTCACACTTTCATGTTGCAGTAATTGTGATATTATTACAATTGTGATTTCATAACAAAAAATAGAAATGCCTCAAAGTTTTGGTCGGCTTCAACAAAGCGTTGCGGAAGGCTCAAACATGTCCTTCGGGCCCCTCGCCCCTACCCCCGCCCCCACCCCCCGCCCGCCTGCCTGGCACCCACCGCCCGGCCATCGCCAGTGCGATTCAAGGTTTTTTCATGTGCCCGAGTGATTACCGATGGAAGAGAGGTGAGAATACTCTGAATGGAAAATATTCCCATCACGGCAGTAGTTTGTTATTTTCTGCTCATGGCTACCTACTTATGTTACATAAATGACTTAATTGTTAAGCAACCGTTGAATGAAATTTTAAGGTAGGTAACGGAGGGATAAACACATGTGTTTCTTAAAAGAAGAACTTCCATGACGAATCAGATGCTTCAGTAAAGCATTTCAACAGTGCAGGATTCGCTAATAGCCTATCAAAATATTTGATGAGAAATTTAAAACTAATAGGCTTACTTTTTTATAAAGCAATCACAGCCACAAAAATGTTTTGATGGAAAGCTTAATGAGGCCGCACATTTTTAGTCGCTTAGCCACCTCTGAAAGAAGCACATGTGATCAGGCCTTTATTCAGGTAATGAGAAAGCTTGCCAATTATTATTGAGTATGGTCGGATGGCCGAGAAAGAATTGTAAGCGTCCATGATGAAGATTGTTCAAATGCATGTGCCTATTGTAAAGACGCCCATATAGACTATTATACGACGCGCCAATTATTTTCGTGTTCGATCATGCCCTGAAATCACACGCCGCACACGTTTCCACATTCATGGAGATCTGAATAGGATGCCCGAACCGTGTCATCCACTTTTAGAAATTCTTCAGACTTTCATAGTAAGAATTTTTTTTAGTGGTTTGCAAACGTTTCTGACCAAGGTATTCACAAAATCTTTCAACCATGGAAATGTCTGCATACAAGGGTATTTTTCGTTGTTGAATTTTCTGTATGTGCTCACCATGTGTCATCTGTCTACATGGAGTATGTTTACCGATCAGTGATTTTGATAATCGACCGATAAGTACCGATTAATCAGATGGAATAGGGTGTCCATTGTTTCTGACACCATTTCTCTAACATCGAAGTTTTTCCACGTAATAAAGAGTGCGGAGTTTGTTAAATAAAACTTAATACTGGTAAAAGTGCACCTAAATAGTAGGTAGCACAGGTTCGGAATGTTTAATGCAGGGAAAACGACACGTGTCCCCCATGGTGGTTCGACAACTTAATCAATATTAGATGAATCTGTTATTTCGGCTTTTGCGTACTTAAGAATATAAATCTGTTCTATTTTTCTTTCATTAAGTAGGGCCATGGTGGGGTGGAATGGGTGTAAGTAGGCTTAATTGCTGTATTGGAAAACAAGTGGAATTGATATTTCTGTAATATTCGTTTTGATCATGATGATATTGTGATAATAGCATTAAAGTTCCAATAGAATTTGTTCCATATATGGATTTTCATTGTATCGATGTTGGATTCATTTCATTACATATACAAGTATAATTCCGCTATCTCTATGGGAATGAAAGAAATTGTCCGTTAATATACGATGTAAGTTATATCAAGGGGTTAAGGCAATTTTTCCATTTAAAATCCAATCTAGTACTACTTTTGCATCATCACTTTCCATATTTTCTGAATGAAACAAGTTATTTGGTAATTATAACTTGATAATTATGATTAGACAACTCACTTCGCATTCAAAATTACAAAATATTTAAGTATGCTGGCGGTATAATAAAGTACCTACTTGCTTTGCATGTATCCATGTACTGAATTCAGATTGGTTTGACGAAGGCTTTGCTTTTTAAAGCGGTAAATCATGTAGGCCTACATCATTGTCATACGGCTGAATTTCTACATTGTGAAAATAGAAATTAGTTTTCTCAAGATTCCATCCATGTTTTGTGTCAACCATGACTGTCAAAATTTGCTTGCCTATTTTTCCCTTCTATGACCATAGATCACCCTTTTAAGTGAAGGTTTTACTTGGATGTAATTGGATAATGTAGGGCCGTCTCATCTGCGTTTGAGTAGATGATCACAATCAGGCCATTTTTTTCGCCTAGTCTTCTCGCGAACAGCTTGTGCAGATCGCTAGCTTCTCCCTCGATGGTAAGGAATCACATGTCAGGCCCTAAAATGTCCAAACAGCCATACATTCAGTTCACGATGTTGATCGCGGAATTGGTTGGCATTCTCTTTGAGACAGGCGGTCATGTTACAGGTGCTCTGCATTGTTCTTTTCTTGAGGTGGGCCATATAATCAAACGTCTCCTCAATATCTTCGTAGTTCCCATTTCGAATTCTCTTCGTCTTGTTCATGCACAAATGCCAGTTTGGTTTTGTATTTTTCACGTGGGTCATATCGTTATATTGTTGTTCGTGATAAACTCTAATCTCGGGTCCATTCCGTTAGACTTTCTTTCTATTTGGTCGGAGATTGTTCTTTTTGTTTTCGAAAGTGGAGGGATTGACGCTTGCGTGAGATGCTTGAACCCTGGGATAAAGTTTGCTCTGTATTATCAATATGACGACTATCTTGAATCATTTCAGAATTTTCATTACGCGAATTTCATGATTTGCAAACACTCATACACTTACACATCCAAATATTTCTGAGATATCTCGAACTGTCTGGAAGTGAGAGTCTGTTGAAAACAAATTTGTGCGTTATTTTTTCATGGGAGTGAAATTTCTGTACGTTATATCCAGTTGTATTCTTAGTCGTGTTCGCTATAACCAGGGTATCTTATTATTACGTCGGATATGATATTTTGCCGGCATATTTTATGTTACGTTATATAACCGTGTAGCATTGCGGGATTTTACTGTGTACAAATGTCATTGTTTCCATAGAACAAATTTATATTTCTTTTCAGTGCTGAATAAAAAAGTGAACGATTACGAACGTTTGTATTGCAGCAAGAGTGAGCACACGACTTATCTTCAGCATTCCTATATAATTTCTTTACTATATTTCAGGGTGGCGGACGAGCCAGGGGAATCGTCCAGGATCTTGTTGGGGCCTAGGAATCGCTCTTAAAATATTTGCGATTTAACCAATTACCCCTGAAATTGCCGGGGACTTGCCATTTGTTGTTTTTTAACTCTTAGTTCAATGAAACATAATTTCTTGATGTTTTAAACCATCAGTAATGTGACTTTCATTATGCCCACTTTTTCTATTAAATGTTTTCGAATCTGATTGATTTAATAAAGTAAATATGCACTACATCTGGTTGAATATTCATGATGAAGTATATTTGCTTCATTTCCACATGATCGTCAATGAATAGCTGTACGGCGATGTTATGTGTCGTTGCCGCGTCACTGATAGTTGGCAGCCAATTTGTGGGCTGTATTCACTCTGCATTGAGGTCGTGTACGCAATTGGGTAGATTAATTCGCACTTACACGTATAAAGTCGCAATTAATTGACATCGGTAGTTAAAAATATTTTTTTATTTATGTGTTTATAATGTGCTGCATGCAATTTCATGAAAGGACTCGTTATTTATGGCGAATTATGCGTCTCGAATTACATACTAAAAAGGTTCTAAATTAATGTCTTGTAGTGGTTATCAGGTTTCATTGTGTTATAAGGGGGGGGGGGGGGGGGGGGGAATTTTTTCAAAAAGCAAAACGTAGTTTGAACAAGAAGCAATTAAAGGGATTAATCGCGCAATTTTGCACTAGGCTATTTATGCGCCCACATGAACATAAGGTCAGGATTGATATCAGTCAAAAATCAGGTTAACAATATTCTTCCAACACTTCCAATGACAAGAAAGTTCACAGAAATTTTGGTTGATATTTACGAATAAAAAGTCAATGAATAAGCTAAGTGATGAGATCGGGAAAACTCACAGTTCATTATATAGCCTCTGGTAGTGATGGAAGATAATTTCTCTAATTGAAATGACAATTTGTTTAAAGAGTGTCCGGATAACTTTTGATCGTGTTATTGGAATAACATCTTCGTGAACATAAATAATAGTTCAGCCATATTAATGGAGGCCACAAAATGGTTCACATCGTTTATTGCTAAGAGTTTACCTCTGAATTTAAACATACAGCATGGCTCAGCGGAAGTTTGCATCAAGCCTGTAAATTTGCAAAATTTTGAGTGTATTACCATTCTCAAATTCAATATAAAAGCAAACATACCTCGTGATTATTTAGAATACATTGTATGAGGATAAGAAAACATGAAAGTAGGAAGCTTTCAAAGTTTTTATCAATATTAAGTGTGTTCCACCACGGTTAGCGATCAGTGAAGCTATTCGTCTTGGTAACATTTTCAACCAAAAGGCGTGCACATTTCTTTGGAGTTTTTCCCTTTTCCATCTCGATTCCATATTTTTACAAATGAAGATGCTATTTCGCTGCGAGAATGAGATTTTGCAATCTCGTCGAGTCTCTGTTTCCATCAATGCCCCTTACATTCCCAATTGGGTTGGTGAATCGGGGGATTGGGCAGGGACGTTGAGGCTATGCATATCGAAACAAGCTATGGTTCTTCGTAACGTTATGAGGAGGGAGCATTGTCCAGTCTGGAAGAACACTTGACGGCACCTGGAAACCATTCATGTATTTCTTGAGTCACTTCCGGATTTTCCTCAAGACAATATTACGGAATATGGCGAATGATCCTCTCTTCGTTCGAATTTCTTGTTCTGTCCTCCGCAAATTCTCATAATTTGCGTGTGAAGTCCACATTTGCATTCTTACGTTACCAGAGACTCGTTCAGCGGTTGACCGGTTTATTCCTACAGCCTTGCGGCAATTTGTCTTTGTATTTAAGAAGTATGGTCAGCCAGCGATAGCTCGTATTTATTTAAGGTCCGTCACTCACGTCGCTATACTGTCGGGACATAGGCCAATTCGTTTCAATATGAGGAGAATTCCAATTTCTGTTTATTCTAGATATATTCGGAAAGTAATGCCTATTTCAAGTAACAGGATATTCAAAATTTTTATTGACTGTAGTAATCTTATGTAGATGTAACATAATGAAAGTAATCCGCCTATTGATGGTAAACATCCCAGAGCAGCAGTGGAAGAGATTTATGGGAGTCAGCTATATTTTTGATGCTTGATGCTTGATGCAGAACTCGCTGAGCCATTTGCCGTTCACATGCATGTATGTACATGAGAGTTATTATTAATTCAGGTGCGTGGTGAAAATGAATGAAAAAATGCATTATTGACGTCCGCAAAAATGAAGCACGAATTTTTCATAAAATTTTAAGATATCCGGATCCCCACAAACTGCTTACATTACATGCAGATTATCTTTCAGCAATTGAAACCAGAAGTCGGGCAATTACAGATTCCTTGGTGGTATCAGTCCTACATTCAGTTCCCTCGAACATCTGTGGTGAAAAATGGAAGGCCTCAGTGACTCGAGAAAATTTTTAGGCAAAGGGAGTTGTCAAACATCCAGAAGGCTTTTGACATTAGCTCTCTATTGATCAGTATGTCTATTTGTATCAAGAAAGCCAATATAGTCACAACAAAATTTGTGAGGTGTTGACCATCGTCATCAGCTTTGAAATGTAGTGAAGACGAAGAAAGCTACAACACTACGATATTATCAATTATTGGATTATCAACAGGGAATTGATTTTGTGACTCGATTATAATACTTTTTGATATCTGGAAAAGGAATTTTGGCAAAATGTTTCACATTATAATGAAAAGTCATCATTTGCGTACATGTACGTGTAAATGTTACATTCACCCCTTCACGTTTCCAAATACTTGATTATGTTGGAAGGTAAATATCCGTTGGCAACTTCATACTGAATCTTATAATAACCTATTGTAGGTACTTGTAATTTAAAATGCAAAATTCATAAAATTGATAGTGGAAAGTCACAAATGGACAGTCCTGCTCTGTAATCCAGGAAGCAGTAGTATGTTCGGTCTGAATTTTTCTTCCAGTGGTATTTTGTATGCGAAATGGAAACCAAGAAACAAATTTTTCACAGCAATGACCAAGCATCTGTTCATTATGCTACACATGATCCCCCCCCCCCCCCCCCCCTCCCCCGGAGTCAATTAAGGCGACACTTCATTGGGGGGGCCCGCACGGGATCAAGACAATTCTCGAGAAAGCCATCCCCGAGAAAAAATAACCGAACAAACAATTAAGTCGGACCCAGTAATTTCAGACATTCAAAACCTGCCTAAGTACCCAATAAGGTTTATTCTGAATAGATTGGGGTCTCCCATTCAGGTTTATTCCAGTTTAGCTGGTTTTTCCTACTAGGTTTGTTAGGTTTAATCCAGTATCCCGTTAGGTTTATTTCAGTTTTGATGGTTTCCTACTAGGTTTGTTAGGTCTTATCTAGTATCCCAGTAGGTTTTATTCGCAATTTTCGCTGGTTTCCTACTAGTTATTTTTAGGTTTAATCCAGTATCCCATTAGTTTTGTTCCAGTCTCACCGTTTTCCCTACTAGGTTTGTTAGGTTTAATCCAGTTCCTACAATTTGGCCTCGGTTTTATTACAGATTCTCACTAGCTATCATTTGTAGTTAAGCTTACCAACACTTATCACCTCCATTACAAAACATCTACTGTACCATCTAAAAATATTCAGATAAGATTACACAATTATTTGAAAAGCACACATCCAACGAAAGGTGGAATTAAAAAATTAGATTTCTTGCCTATGAGAGCCGAACACCAAGAGCACTCACTATAATACGTAAATTGATTTCTTGAAAGATGCGATATGATACGAAGAAACGTTTGAAACATAGTCAATATATTGGATAATTTGAGGTTTAAATTTTGATGAATCGTTCCAAAAAATTACGCGTTTACATACATTTACCATTTGAAGTTACGTCCAATGTTTGAAATGAATTCTTCAAAAATTTCAAGCAAACATGAGAAACAATAATTATAGTAGTCAACCTTCAGGAAGTTACTCATGTTCATAATGTTCATCACATTAACCACAAAAATAAGAATCTTTTCCTTCATATAATAGCGTGATGGAAAATTCAACTGGCGAATCTCGCGGATTCCTCCTATCTCACAGAAAAAGATTACGGAAAGTTATTGACATCTTGGTCATAAAATGGGTGGCAAATTCAAATATATTACTTGACAATGAAAAAATTGGAAACATGTCATCATATACTCGCACTGCACATGAATTTTTCATTGTTTATATTACATTCACGCCCTTTATCTCGCACAATAACAAGATCATTCAAATCTCTTAGCATGACATGCATTTCAAAAATTTGTCATATTTACTAGTATGAAACACAAGGTCACCCACTTTAAATCTTTTGAATGGCGGCGATTTTCCAATGCATGGGAACTGATTCACAGGAAATTTTGATGATGAAGCACTAATTGGAGGTTCAAATTAGCGATTTATCATTTGCTCAAGCACACCCGCGCGTTTCCCGGTAAAAATCTGCTTCAGTGTGTCGGTTTTAAATTTTCGAATGACATTGCTGAGACATTCTGCAAGGGAACCAAATCCGACGACTTGTTCAGGAAGTGGGATAGGCATGTAGGTTACAGTTCTCACGGAGTCACCTAATAGACTCACCAGAAAAGAATGAAATGGCTTATATAAAGTTTCATGTCAACAATATCGCACTCATTTATGTACTCATACGATAGTAAATACTCAACGACGAGAGAAGACAGTAAACGAAAAATATATCGTTAGGCTTATGTTCTTGGGACTAACGCCAGCAAAACATAAAAACTAAGGCCGTAATATAAGAGAATACTCGATGCTCTTGCGCTTTCCGACAACGCAATTCAGTTAAGATATTCGGGCTTTCTTCTAAAATAATGAGTAACTCCCACTTTTTTCGAGACTGAGGACAAAACCAGCAATCCCACAAAGTTCGTTCTTGAGAAATAATTGAAAGCAATGCCCTTATTACTACCGAATATAGAAAGGTCATGGGAATTCAAACAACATACACTAGCATCTTCAATATATCAGAAAGTAGTAGGCCCTTTTTACTCCAAATGCCGGAGAATGCTAGAAACAGCCTGATTTAAAGATGCTGGTGGTACATCTCAGTCGTTCTTGTCGGAAAAGTCCTCCGTCAACATTGAATATAACATTTCTGTATTGATAATCGTAATCACCCATCACAAGGCAGAAAGGACACCATACCAGAAAAGTTGATATCATAGCATTAATATTCCAAAGTTAATTACCATTCTAGGTCATGAGCAGTGCTCTCACACAAACAGCCCTAAGAGGATCGAGAGTATAAATTCGGACCGAATTAACAAACCCAACTTACTCAAATAGGCTAATATAAAGAAAATAATTGACTGATAAACAGGACGCCGGCAAGGGTTTACAGATACAACACCTGCCCTGAACCAGTGTTGCATGTGTGCCTCTTCATGATTACCATTAGATGATTTCAATGAATTTTGTGCTTTGCAAAATTGTTTTGTAACGATTTTATGTATTGAATATCGCTTTGAGCGTGTCCGTTAAAAATTGACATCTTTGAACTGCAATTTTATATAAAGCAAATATTTTTGTTTTCACACAGCATAACATGACGTATTAATTGACCAAATAAACACTATCATAGATAATACTCAGATTTCAATGTTTGACACCATGTGAACAATTAACTTGATGACCACAAATGTCTTCGTTTTCCTGTCATTCAAGGCCCGGGCCAAAGACAATCAAAATTATGTAACTTAATCGAGAACAACCTCGACCTCGATAAAAACTAATCGAAGTCACATCATGAATTTTTAACCAATTTTACCAAGTGTGCTCGTCAAAAGGGGAAACACGTACAGGAAGCTACACATGGACTAAATTAGAATATGTCTGATATCCCCTGTGCTAAATTTTTGGAAGAGCTTGATATAGAATCAAGTATGTTGAGTATGTACCATGCGCTCAAAAAGTCTTCCATACTTCATTGCTGATTTATATAAAAATTATGCATCATTGAAGAGTTGGGATGATAATTAAGTGATTATACACTGACAGTAATATGGATAACAATGAGATTTCTTTCATTAACTCAATTTAAATTTCTGTCACTTTTGAATTTGTTTTTATGCTACAAATTTATATATAATTGCAACTTATAGGCCCTATGTTTTACCATCATTCAGTTACGCCTACTTGTGTTTTGCTTTACGGTATGATGTTTGACAAAAAGCTATTGTTTACATCTCTTTCAATTAACACCAAATCGACATAAAAGAATTGAACAGAAACATTTAAGATTGCTTCAGAATTCAGTAAATTTTTTAAACCTCAATGAATATGTATCACTTCAATTGATCAACTTCAACTAATCAATTGATGATCTTAATTATTTTTGAAATTGCCTCTAGCTTTCACAGGAATCAAATAAATTAAGAGATTTTTGAATCAACGTTTCGAGATTCTTTAACGAGAGAGACAAAAAATCACTAACACATTACAGTCAAACAATACATGTACATGAAAAACCGAATAAAGGCCTACACTAGGATTGCATGAAATATTTTACTCAATTAAGTTTTAACCGAAGAGCAAATGAAAAGTTTATCAAGTTATTTCATAATAAAAAAGGTCATATAAACAATAAAGAATGCCGGCATGCATCTCTAGCTTACATGTTATGACAGAAATACTATGAAATACTTCATAATTGCAATTGAAGAGAAATGAGACAACATTATCAAAACACTATTCAATTGTAGAGTACTTTCATTTAAAATATGGTTGATTGCGGGTCTCATGCATCATCACTTCCTTCGCACACTTGAAGCCCACTTTATGTATGCCTACATCATTGAATAATAATGTAAAATTATCGAATGATCCAGAAGAAAGGGTGGACAAAGGCTAATATTATACATGAAATTCAAGTTACGAAAATTAAGACAGCTAGCCGAAAGCCTTTTCTTACTTACTTATTAGCTCTAGATTTTCCTAGTCCGGAAACAGTCCGCCTGATGAACTCGATGGTCAAGCACATGTAGATGCTGGTTCGAAGATATTCTCACAAACGAATTGGTCAACCTGAAATGGCAACATAACATATGTGATATGATCGATTATTCGACCATTATTCTATGTAAAAATAGTAAAACAATTTTTCTTGGCATTGGCTAAAAACAAGCGGTCACTCCTTCTTTATATTTGCCTTCATAAAGTAATTTACAATAAAATTTGAGTAGGTAAAAACCACGGCGCTTCGTGTCACAGACA